>WURT03645574.1:1895-13529 GCA_009936505.3 Holothuria glaberrima | reverse complement strand
ACTTAACTGTAAGTTACTTAACTGTAAGTTACAATGTCTTCTGCCCAAACACACCACCAAAGACAAAAAAGCACCAATTAACAGCCCACTCCATATTGCACTTTGTGTTCATTCAAAAACAGTATTAAAAAAATATAAAAGCCCCATTTCTAACCCTAGAAAGCTAAGCATTATTTTAAATTGCACTTATTTAATTCATACTTGGAAAGAATACAATATTTTCTTTGCAAAGTATGGCAAAATTTTTGCTTCATTTTTTTCACCGACAACATATTCCACCTAATTGCACCCACTCCACTAACACCTTCGCAGAGTGATACAGAACGAAGTCTACTACAGGTACAATACAACCCAGTGAAGTCAGGTTCATTATGGTAAGAACTCTTAATTACTAACATCAAATTTTTAGATTCTCAAGGAATATTATCTTGAAAACACTGACTAATTAGTTTCTGAAATCTGGTCACATGACTGACTCAGAAACACAAGCCCCATTTTAAGATTAAGTTCATCATTCAATACTTTCTCCACATAATTTTCAGATAACCCACACCATGCACTGAAGGCAATAACTTCAGATCCAGAATAATACAAGCAATGTCCATACTACACTTATATAATGGTTTACACTTAGTAATGGTTTCCATGGAAATCATCTAATCCCCATGACTATCCATCATCATGAATTAAAAATAAAGTACCTTAATTACCAATGTGCGCAGGGTTTCTTTTTGAAGTGACACAAATGTGATTTAGAGTCTGTGAATGGTATAGAACAGCTGACAGCATTTACAGAGCTTGTATTTCTAGGCATTTTTAAACTCTACGGGGACCAATCTTTCCATTTTCAAAAGTGACGAGACTTCTCATAATGTCTCAGTTGGCTTGCCATCCACAGGGAGAACTTCAATTTCTTAATTTGTTGTTATGATAACATCAACATGAGACAGCAAAACAATTTTACCACTTTCCAACTTAAATTTTATCTTCCTCTTGGCTTTAGGCTATAATGTTGCTGAAAAACTTTTCTCAATCACTCCTGCTATTTTAACCACTATCCTAAACCTATTGAAGCCTATGTACCAGACGGAAGGCACTTAATTTGAGCAATTTCTCTTAGCACACACAAATTCTTCACCTCAAGAGATATAATTAAAAGAGTCAGTCAACAGATGACAATGAGCAAACTCATTTTCAAATGGAAATTAGCCTTGAGGAACATTTTTACAGGTAATCAGTTGTTCCAAGAAGGGTGTACTGCAGCTGTATGATAATGCATGGTTCTTTGTTTTTTAATTTTATAGCATGTATACGGTATGTAAAGGCTAGCATACATATAAGCTGAGCAGTATGGATGGTTGAGATTGTACTGGATACTGTAGGACAATTGATTCCCCACTGATGTTGTGGTATGGCTATTACAAAATCTTCCACACTTTAAAAGAAACCTCACATACCATGTACCTTACACTCCCAAGGACATGAGTTGAATCTCATATCTCTTCTTTGGTATTTACCGTTAAAAACCTTTTGAACTTTGTATTTTGTACACGAGACAGTTATATCCCAAATATCTTAACACGACTGTATATCATGTCCCTCCCTATTCATTTAGACCCATTACTACCTTCTGCTTGTACAGGAATACTCTCTACCATTATTTCTGTGGTCACAACTTCTTCTGAAGTTGTTAAAGATTTCATAACTTGTCCTTCCAATCTCTCCTCATGATGTACTGTAAGAACTGCATCTGTTACAGTTGTAATTTTTTGGCACTGCACCATTTTATGACATGACCCTTGGGAACCCCCTCCACTTTTTCGGCAATTTGTTCTAAAATCTCTGCATTACTATCACCTGTAGATTCCATACCAACTGTGTCTAATTCAGAACACATGGGATTGTTCTCCCTACAGTTACCATTCTCACCACCAAACCTATTTTCCTCACTTCTTTTTGTGTTATCCTTTGCAACTGATAAAACATCTTGCTCATTTACTGGTGTCTGAATTTCATCCTCTCTCAAAAAATTTCTTCCTGCATCCCCTTCTTTTGTGTCTAAACCTCCCTCTCCTGAAAGACACTGAACAACCATTATTTCATCATGGTTTGTCTCTTTTTCTTTTGACATGAAATCTTCTATTTCAGTATGAAATACACCATCACCATTGTCTCCATCTTCACCATCTACATCCATTTCATCATCCCTTACATCATCAACATCCCAGGATTTAATGACATCAGTAGTACCATTCACATCTCCACAATTATCTACCATCTTTATGTCATCTACATCCTGTCTGCCATCTACAGCCTCACCCTCAACATCTCTGTTTTCAACACAGACACTGTCATCTCCACCATCACAAGGTCTACTCTCACAGACAATACCACCACCATCATCCCCAATTCCACTTTTAGTGACATTTGTACCACCTTCACCCACATCCTTATCATCATCTGCATCTTGACTGTCATCTCTATGTGTAGTAGCATCTGCATCCATGACATCATCATCACAACTCTTCCCCTCACTGGTATTCCCACCTTCATCCACATGACCACATTCACTGGCATCCCCGATGTCATCCACACCCTCATCAACAGCCTGATTTTCACATACATCCAAAACATTGTTTTCAGAATCATCGGGATTTATACTTTCTTTGACATCCAGACACTCATCATCCATATTTTGACTCTCAGTGTCATTTGTACTATCATCCACTTCCTCACCTTTATCTGCATATTTATCAGCTTCCATAACTCCAACATCATGAGGATTTACAACCACTTGGACAATACCATCAATAATATTTTCACTCTCTGCAGCATCCTTACTATTTTGTTTACCTCCACCTTCATCAGGACCCACACTGTCATCTACACACCTACCAGCACCTACACTCCTAACATCATCAGGACTACTTGTCTCTTTGGCATCATCTCCCATGTCCACATTTCCACTCTCAGGGACATCCTGACATTCCACTACTTCCTCACCCCCATCAACACTACCACTGACCTTATCATCCCTACCTGCTTCTTCATTTTCAACATAATGACTACTTACCCCTTGGACATTCCCACTGCTATCTACATTTTCTCTGTCATCAATATCCTGACTGTCATTTTCATCCCTATTTAGGTCTACATCCCCAACATCATCAGCCCAGCTAGTGTCTTTGACATCCCTTCCCTTGTCCATGTTTTCAGTCTCCACACCATCCTTATTGACATATTCTTCTTCATCAACATCATAGCCCTCAAGTACATCCCAACCTGCATCTGCATTACCAACATCATCTAGACCTCTACCAGCTTTGACATTCCCACTCTCTTCCACGCACTGACTGTCGTCAACTTCCTCACTCTCACTACCATTGTCATCCCTAGTAGCTTCTGTTTCTCCAACATATGCAAGGCATCTAGCCTCTTGAACAATCTCACCCTCATCCACATTCCTACTTTCATAGACATCCCAACTGCTCCCTTCATCCTTATTTATACCACAGTCATCATCAAACTCCCTAGCAGCATCTTCATCCTTTACGTCATCAACACTCCTGTCCTCTTTGCCATTCCCTCCCTTGTACGCATTCCCACTCTCAGTGATATCCTGACTGTTATCTCCACACTCTTCAACATGGCAACCATCACCAGCATCCCTTATATCATCTTCCTCCCAAACATCAAGACTTGTAACCTCTGAGATACTCCCTCCCTCACCCACATTTCTTCTCTCTGGGATATTTTGGCTCTCAACTACTTCCTCACCATCATCTACATTTACACCATGTTCCAAATCTCTTACAGCTTCCCTAACTCCATCATCCTCAAGACTCCATTTTCCTTTTTCTTCATTTGCACAAACATATTCAACTGTTTTCCCCTCTGCCCTACTTTCATCAATTACAATGTGCTCCCAATCTTTCTTTCCATGGCCATTTCCCTGATCAATATCTTCTCCAATTTCATCATGACTTAACCCTAATTCCCTCACTTTCCTTTCAGAAGAATCAACCTTCTCTTGGGTTTCTTTACGTTTTTTGCTTTTCTGTTCATTCCTCTCTTCCTGAATACTGTGGCATTCTGTTTCTGTTTCTGTTTTACTAGCTTCAAGATCATTATCAACCCTCCCATTCTCAAACTCATGTTTGCCACCTTCCCTGATTAGATCTTTCCTACTATTTGTACTACTATCTCCCACAGGTGGATGTGCACTCTCTTGCCTGACTTCAGCAGAACAACTTATCATACTGTCATGGTGAAACACATTTTCTGGAGGTCCTCCCAAAGTCAGCAGTGACCTCTGTATGTCTTGTTCTTCAGAGGTCAGAGCAAGGCTTACATCAGGGTGTGTTTGATCCCCTTCATGTGATGATGTATACCCATCATCTATATTCCTATCATCTCTACAAGCATCAGATACTAGTTCATCTGCAACTTCTTGAGACTTAGGAGGACACTGGGGTGGTGTTACATCAACAGCCTCTACAGCCATGAAGTTACACTCCGGTACTTTTGGTGTTTTGCCAAAAAGGTATTCAATATCAGAACTACCACCATTACTTACACTCTCATCAGGAGTCTCTCCTTTATTTGGAGGAGGCTCCTCTTTAATATCGTTACTTGCCCCATCACCTAACCTATCTTTAACATTATCTGAAGAATACGACAAACTGCCCCACTCGTGTGAATCTTCTTTACTATTACTTATTAAACTTTCATCCAGAGGTTCCTGCTCAACCTCTAGCAAACCAGCATTGTAGTCGGAGCTAGAACTGGTATCACTATCACCATTCTTTGTAGCGCCCTCTCTCTCAAAGAGCGTAACACCATCCTCACCTTCATTGAGAGTTTCACTTGCGATGTCAGTCACTTTGCCAAGAGAATCATCAATCTCCTTTTCGTGTTTCAGGACAAACGGCTTAATGAAGCGATGGTAGAGGATGTTTGCACCGTTGGATTCAATTGGAGCCATACACCAGCCAAGGAAGATCATCTACACAGAAATCAAGAGAACACATGCACATTGAATAATGCTTTCCAAACACAACAAACTTTACCATGTTCTTCATTTTGAGTACTTATCAGAGTTGTAACCAAGTCACTTTTTTCTCAGCAAGTCAACTACAGCTATTTTAATGACTCGAGTCTCTGTGTTATTTCAATACCTAGGGAAAATTCCCCCAAATTTTTTAAGTCAGGTAGTGTTGGAAGGCTCTGACTCGAGTGGCAACTTGATTACAGCTCTGGCAGTTACATGATCAGGTTATATGGTTTTTAAGCTCAAAGAGTCTCACAATTTTAATTAGATCACAGATTTTGAAGAAGTGTAAACTAATAAGAACTGAATATAGAGGTACAGTAATATTTTGGACAAAGAAAGCCACCCTTTGAATCTTATATTGCTTATTAACAGTGTGAACATAGGAGAAAGACAAAACATGGAAAGGATTTACAGGCTAATAACCACACACGCACTTTATAGAGGCAGAAAGTGTTAGGAGGATGGAAGGCAACAAGATGAGGCAGGTCCACAAGGTCAAGCTCTATGAATGATGCCAACGACCAGCACAACAGCAAGAGATAACAGTAGGAGGAAGTGTCACGATTGAAAGGAATGGCAATTAAAATACAAAAGACTGAACGTTGCAGCCTTGAGATACAGTATATAAGCTATAATCTACGTGCATCTCTCATTACTAAAACTTAATCTTTGGGAATGTGTTAAGAAACAAGATTAAATCTATCACCAGTAATAATCAAAGCCATTTCAAAACAGTACATGATTAGTGTCAAGAACATCACTAACAAATCTGTTTTATAGAAAGATAAGAAACATTTCTAGCCATCAGTATGCATTAGCCTAACATACTATGCAAGTAAAGCTTAAATGCATCTGAACTTTGTAAATATGTGTGACGACAGCTGTAACTCGTTTCTAATAATACTAAAATAAACACATTACAGAACTTAGTAACAACAGCAGAAAATGATGCATTGTTACACACTGCACAAAAGCTATTTTTGTAGACGTGTAATAGCCTGAAACATATTAGAATCAGCAATGCTAGTATAATACCAATCCGACTCTATTTATATCTTCTAACTATTCTAGGAGCTAGTATTACTTCTGCGATGGATGATGCTATCAACCAGTTGAGGAACAAATCTAGGTATTACTATACAATAACATGGATGGTCTATGCAACAACAGAATGTACAATGCTAATTTGAGAAACGAATACATGGACATGTTAAGCATCCTTATCAAACAGCTTTTGGCACACCCCATGATGTAATACTTGTTTAACCTTGAAGGACACATATTTTGTGAGGCTCTTGTAGACACAAGTGTGCAAGCCTACAACCTTTACATCAGGATTTAACATGAGTGGTGAACCTAACAATTTAAAGTTGGTATTCTTTTCACTTGGAATGTCAGTTTAGATTGGAAAGGCTGTACATTGCTGATTGGATGAAAATAATCCTCAAAAAGACCCAGCCAGGGATAAAACCTTGAACCTTTAGGTTGTTAGGATCCATTGCTACAACAAATGCAACTGCCTTCATCAATTTGGCTGTAGCACACACAGGTCATTGTTTTGAATGGAAGGAATTATGTACCCATATATAATGCCTACTGTAATACAAATATTTTACCCTCACATTACCTCCATAAACTTCTTGATCAGGTTTACCATCTGGATAAAATATGGTTCATGGACAAGTAGTGAACACATCATTTCTATCCCTTAGGCCCCAACAGTCGCAGCCAACAAAGGTGCATAGTACTTTTATGTATGCTACAGCAGTACTTAACGGGAATCCCTCCAATGCATTGACCAGTACCTATGTCCCATCACTCCACAACAACAAAGAATTACAAAGTACGGTACCACATTTTTTATTTTACCTTAAACAAGTAGTAAAATGGGAACCAAGACAGGAATATGTCAGTGAAGAATTCACCCAGGCTGAAAACACCAAACACAACCCAGTAGGTGAGCCACTGTGTGTCGTCATCTTTCCTTTCACTTTCAATCGCCTTCACGCTGTAAAATGAGAGAAGACCAGGGATCGATCATGAATAAATATAAATGCCAGTTTGTTTATACACATGCATAGGTATCATGTTCTTACCTGCATTTCTATAATTACACTGCCAACTGACTCAGGCAATGAAAATTGCTTTTCGAGGCTGCATGAGCGCACATTTTTATTTCCCTTGAAAGACATGGCTGGTTGTAAAAGGGGTCAAGTCACATTTCGCTACTCGTAAAAAGGGGCAAGAGCTCGGGGTTTTGGATACTACCAAAAACTTTAGGGGCCACTACGCTGAATAAGAAGGGATATGGAAAGATTCCAAGGCTACAGAGGCACTTTGTCGCTTTATTGAGCATTCAGAATCTCCTAACCGTTCG
Organism: Holothuria glaberrima; assembly: GCA_009936505.3. Lineage (NCBI taxonomy): Eukaryota > Metazoa > Echinodermata > Holothuroidea > Aspidochirotida > Holothuriidae > Holothuria > Holothuria glaberrima. The sequence goes on along the minus strand of WURT03645574.1, from coordinate 6,099 downwards.
TCTTTTTCAAGCAGATTTTTCTTACAGGAAAACTTTGAGAAATTACCAACATTCACAAAAAAGAATGTACAGTAATCGCAAGAGTAGATATGAACTCCACCATGATTTCATCATCTTGCAGCGTATTCCCTTCATTATCCTTTAATAGTTGTTTGTACAAGAAGTATCTGCACTTCACAGTCAGTGACAGTAGCGTGCTTCAAATGTCAGGATAGCTGTCTTCTCATCCAAATGCACTATGGGACACAAAATCAATTATCTGACCCTCTTGCAGTGATCAATTTACTTTTAAGCACATATCTGAAATAAGGAAACCTGTGTATCATTACATCTGCACCAAGACCACAAAGAAGTGCCTTGGCATCAACAAATCATCCAGGGCAAGGTTCTCCACTGGACTGTATAGTACATACTCACTTGATAAAAACCAATCACAATCAGTAAGGGAAGGTTCACTGATAAATGAGAAATTATGTGTGAAAACGGACAGCTTCCTCATCAGAGAAAACAAGCTCTACTGTTTCAACACGGCCATATTTGTCATTGCTTGGAGCAACACAACAGATGGACAAGACATCATAATCACTTCAGGTACTTGCATACAACAAGTGCATGGCTGTTTCTACAGATGGCATAATACTTTAAATGGAAGGAGCAGTCACCCCAAATTTATTTGAAAACAAATTTGATTATCAAAACAAAAATGCTTTATATTAAAGATAAATTGAGTTATTGTTCTACATGAGTTGAAGAATTCAACAACAAAAACATGGCCACATGAATTAAACAGAGCCATTTACAAATAAGGATACTAGGGTAGTATTTTCCCTTAAAGGGGCCTTCAGGATGTAGTGGCTAAGAACAGGATATTTTATGAAAGAAACTGCAGTATATATCACAGATTATTTTCAAATGCACCATCACCAGCTGTTTTGATGACTGTAAGTCCCAAAAACAAAAGCCAGAAGATGAAAGTGAACTGAGCTGCTCACAACTGCATCCCTGGAAGGGTCTCCAAAGGGAAAGTGACCACCTATTCAGTCTTCCAACCTCAATATCACAGGTGACGGGTCTGCCAAGCATAGCCCCCTTTTAGACTACTCAAATATAACAGACACTAAACATGATCCTTGTCAAAAGACTGAGAAGTGAGACCTTCTGTAATGTCACAACTTAAAGCATGCATTAGATAATTACTTGTGATTTTTACTTCAACTGGTCTAAGTATTATGATCGCAACAATGGATTTGGCAAGGCATTTCAAGATTTTTTGCCTTTTAGATGTGTTTTCTCTACTGTCTTAAAAGGTAAGACCTGAAATTTGGTGTGGATGTGGAATGTTTTTACCAGAAACAATTTGTGCTAACTGATGGCTTCTTAAATTTTGACCAAAACTCCCTTCTTCTCCAAGAGATTTTGATATTTGTGCATGAACCTCATGGTCATGCATAAGATGTTTATGCACAAAGCTTATTGACAAATAATCGATATCAGGAAAAATTACAATTTTAGGAGGCAAATTTGAATCTCAAACTGACTTTTCTGGGTTGGAAGGAATTGCTCCTAATTTAGATAGAGAGAAAAAAAAAAAAAAAAGTAAAATAAAAAATTAACTGATCTCAGTCGCTTGGAAAACTTGTCAGTAATCTACTCCAAAGATTTCATGTCCTTACATATATGTATGTTGGAGAAAATTCAAAATAAAATTATACAACTTATTTTCATCAGAACCAATTGACTCTGCCTTGCACAAAAATTTGTTTGACATTTTCATGCAAGGGTGCAAGTCAGAGCAAAATAATGCAAATGAGGTCATAAATTGGAAATTAATGGGGAACAGTATTATTGGCAATGGTGTGTTGTCCACACAAAGGAAACTGGTATACCAGTGCAACAGTGACAAACCACAGCCACTTGCTAACATATTTATCTGGCATTGACCTTGATGAAATAACAAAAGGGTCAGTCCCTGTACTATGAATTGGCCAAACCAATGCAACAGCTCCATGACCAAACTGACCACAATGTAAGCAGAGAGCTCGTTTGAGCTGTAAGCATCATTTGTATGATATATATAAATATATATATATATCTATAAATTGGGATTAAGGTGAAATATGGTATGAAAAAACGCGACTGTTGGGAGAACTCGACCCTCAGGCGAAAAAACCGTTTCGCCTTAACGTTTTACACACTGTTTTATATAGGGATGCATAACTCTATACGCAAGTCCGATTTACCACATTATGCTTATGCAATTACTTCAATGTTGACCAACTTACGTACATGTATCCGTTAACACTAACGACTTAGGGGCCATTGAAATAACGTGCATGTATATCTCAGAACCAAAAGGGGAAATATGATCTTATGTATTTTATTGTTTTTTTCTATCGCCGGTTGTATTGGCGGTATACCGATTTCGCCTAACAGGTCGATCCAGCGTTATATATATATATATATGGTAACTCTTGATTGGGTAGTAAGGTACTGTACCAAGCCATGTCATATCAGCCAATAACATGCATGGTACTGTTCAGTATCTCGCATGTACTGACAAACAAACCACTAGAACCCGTACAGGGGTACATGGCCAGCCTTGTTAAAGAGTAAGTTTGCACCAGTGATGCTCTTGTTTTATGTATTCTGACTTGCAAACTGAATGTTCTGGATGTAGCCCCTCCTCACCTTATACTGCTTAAATATTTCTACATGAAGCATTTGCTGACCTGGTATCATCCCATGCTGAAAATACATTGTCTAGCACAGTGATTCCCATCATTTTTTGTACATAATTTGTGGTCATTATGCATGCCAGGCCATTAGCAGTAACTACATCTAAAGAGCTATAGCCCAACTAAATGCCAGTGATTCAAGTGCACAGTTCTCTTGGGAAATTGCTCATTCATGGCTTTTTTTCACACTTTAAGGAAGTACATGCTTGCAAAAACTGCTTTCACTTTGCCTAAACTACAGCCCTGTTTCCATAGTAATGCTGGCAATGAAAACCATAAAGAGTAAGTTTCATCACCCATTATGTAGTTCAATCAGCTATCCTAGGACACTTTGATATATTCTTTCACTAAATGGACAAAACAGATGCAATCACCAATATGGAAACAGGTACACAAATCATACACAAGTCTTGCTCAATAGGTCAGGAGTACATGCAGTTGCTATTTCCTAAGTTCTTTTTCCTGATCTTCTGTATAAACCACTGCACTTATGGTGAGTCACTCACTGAGGGCACTGTAACTTCTTCAACCTTAACAAATTCATGTAGGCATCTACTATTCAACTGGTTCATTTGTACTGTTAAACTTCTACAAATACTGAAGGCCTACCAACTGATAAAAAGAATTTGTTTGTACAGGGTCATTTTGAGTGTCCAAATTCCTTGTGAAGAATACAAGTTATTAATTTTTAACAAACATAATTGCAGACACAGCAAATGTCACGTTTTCAAAGTACAGTGGTAATCACTATTACTTTGCAGCTAGTTCTTAGTCAAAGAAAATTGACCAGACACGGAATATACACCTTAAAAAAGAAAGGTGGAGGGGGGGGGGGGGGAGGAAGGAAGTATACAGTTGGAGAAATGAGTCAGGTCAATTTACTATAGATCTATCAAAACAGAAAATCTTTTTTCTTAATGGGATAATAATGGAGAAACTGAAATTTCCCACTGTAAAGATTTCACTAAGCTGTTTTGTTAGCAAAGTATATACTTTTCCTCTAAACAAAATACACCATCAAACTTGAAACTAGGAAGCAATTACATTTGTACGAGGGAGTGTATTATACAAAGCACAGTAGCACATGTAATAATTTAAAAATGAAAAATCTGCAGGTACGATTCATGAGCACACTTAGAATTACACAAAGTGCTCTGCGAGGGTACTACACACACAGCATACACTATACAAATGTTCTTCTCATTCACACCTAGACCCAGCATACCATGGTTTGTCCAAATAGCCCCTTATAGCTAGTTCCAGAAAATACTGTGCCAGACAGTCCTTTACTAAACTGTGTTCAGTAATACTTAGTGTGTATAAAGCATATTAGTTTTGCAGGGATTAAAGCTCTTCAAGGACTATAAGCAAACATTCCAATGAACCATGGAGTGTCATAATTGAACATTGTACCCTCAGTGTGAGTAGTAGTAGTAGTAGACTATCCAGGAGATTACTAAATGTCTGCA
>WURT03645563.1:5306-17672 GCA_009936505.3 Holothuria glaberrima | reverse complement strand
TTTTTTTCAAGTGAATGTTTACTGTTAGCGTAATGTATGGAAAACGTCACTGTCCGAAATTGATACAAATGTAAGAGAAAAATTGAAAAAAAGTTTCGAGAAATGTATGCTATTACGTATTACGTTTAGTGAGTTTTTTCCAGGTGAAGACACACAATAACAAAAAATACTGTTACCATGATTTTTTTTCTGTAACCATGCACTTTTGATTAGTTAGTGGGTACTACGTACTACTTGTTCAATGACGCTTTTGACTTATTGTCATGTTAGTTCCTTCTTTAAAAAAAAAGAAAAAAGAGGGGGACATGCCGAATGTAGTAATACGAAGATCCCACGGACTGCAGAACAGAGGTAATATGCTTCTTTTGCCTTTATTGAAACCCTGAAAGATATGTGTTACTAATTGATGGACAAATCTAACAGTCTAAGTCCAGTTGCTGGGCTCATTCCTCCATGGGAAAAAACAGAAGTCTGGGTCTATTTAGCTTCCCACTAGGTACCGTATGCATTTACTTTAGTTAATTTTTTCGGATTATGCAATGCACAGTTTGTTTACGTTTATATCAGTTACAACTGTATACTGTACTAGCGGCCGGCATGATATGCATAGTTGCACTACCATGGTTTTAACGTCAGTATAACAGTATTAACGATATACCCAGTTTAGTTTACAAAATGCAATAAACTGTTAAAACAGCCCATCTTTCACATGTGTCCTTACAAATGCGATTATCACTGAATACGCATCCCCTGTGAAATCTATTTTATGGGCTTGTCAATTGAAAATTTCAATAATCCGAAGTTCCATGTAGCTTGCAAAAATAGTGATATTTTTCGTGTGCTTCCCCTTGAATTTGTATCAGACGTTATCACTATTAGACTATATTTAACGCACCTGAGAAGTCAGCGAGACAGGAAGAGTCTATCACTAAAAAGTTTACGCTGATAAATGCAGGCATGCACAACGAAACCCATATTTCTTTCATATAGGAATTGTGGTATGAGTGGCATTTAAAAGTACATTAATTTACACATCTAATAGGCTAAGCAAATCATATGAAGAAATAGTCTTTCTGTGGAAATTTAATTTTTACATGACAAAAGTTGAAAAAAAATGAAATCTTTGTGCTCTGGTTTTGGTTTCCTCTTTTTAGTTATCTTTCCTACATTTCTTAAAACCATTCTCTTTCGGTATAGAAATACAATTCTTATAGGCCTATGGGCTCTATCTGAAATAGATCTGAAACAGAGAAAAACAAGTTTGAGATTTTAAATCGCAAACGTCAGCTCCTGTAAATAAAGTTTGTGATGCGGAAAGGTTGGGGTACTTTCCCTCCTTTTCAAAACGAATTACCTAACCTGTTTTCCAATCTTCATTTATTCTTCTACCAATAGAAAGAATGTCAACGAAACAAAAAATGAGTGATACGCATCTTCATTGGGCGATAAATTTAGTTAAGACTTTCCAGGTCATAATATCGGAACTATAACAAATTTAGTGTTCCAATTAGCAAACTTTTACACCCTCGCGTGCCGTAAGAATTCTCCAAGCATCATTGAAGTATTGATCTTACACTATGGAGGGATGCCGCGGCGATGCGTTAGGAGAGCAGTAAGTTAGAGCAAGCAAGCTGCATCGTAATGATTATGATCATTCAACCATCCTATGAAATTTGGTTCCTTTAACAGAAAAAAGATGACATTTATTCGCAGATACTCATTCAACCGAAGTTACTTCGTAACACTAACGCATGCACAACTGTACGCCTAGCGTTGCGTTAGTAATCAGAACCAGCCGCCCGGTGAATTTGATCAATTTAGGGCAAGTCAGCGAAAACGAAAATATATTCGAAAGACAACAAGCGAAAAGTAAATTCCTTGTGTGTCTTTTCTGCTTAAATGAGTTGATTTCTGTCATATATTACATAAAAAACAGAAGACAACTCCATGCACGTGCTATTGAGATTTGTTAATTTTCAGCCACGCTCACCCGCTGCTTACCAGTGAGGGCATATTGTAGAAGGGAAATTGGCCGGAAGGGTAAGTGTTGTCTCTACCGGGCGCTTAAAGTTGAAAAATCAATACCATGCTTTGTAAAACCTGTACACAACACAAACTGGATTAGCGCCTGTAACTACAAGCCTTTGCAATTTTTTTCATCTATTTTTGACAGAAATATGTAAGTTCTATCTTTGACAAGAAGCCGTGCAGTACAGGAGGGAGCTGGTTTAACCTTAATCAGGCATACCTGGAAAATGGATCTTGATTAAACGAAATGACAAATTATTGTCATGTTGCGCGCTCCAAACAGGCAGAAAATGTAACGAAATCAGAAGATGAAGCCGGGTGAATCGAAATATGAAAAAATTGACAGACTGGTGACAGCTCGATGGTCACGTGTTGGTATTTACAATTGACAGTTATATGACTAGTTATATTGAGATGTAAAATTGAATATTCTTAATATGGTTCGGGTAATTTATGGAGTTCACAGAGGAGAAGATCGAACTCCAACCGAGGAAGGAAGGGGGAAGTATTCCAGCTGCGTACTTTTACCTCATACTGTGAATACGGTAGCGGTGTCTTTGAAAGTCTCAAACAAGATCACAAGCTAGAGAGGTTCTCAATCCAACCTATTATTTAAGCCCACCAGCCTGAGCCGAACGAAGAAACAAGCACCAGATAGTTTTAGGCGGAAATCTGTTTTGTGGTCCAATTACTTCTTGATATGATCAAAAGGGAGAGCGAAATGATTGACCAAAAACGGTCACCAAATTAATAGAGAAAAGTTGATTCGATAGTGTTATCGTTTATTCAGGACGAACATTACTTTGTCGAAACTTGGCCACTCTTACAAGTTATAAAATAATTTCAGAATTTTTCACACGTACGCGGTTGCCACACAGACGTTTATGCTACATTGTTCTCTGAATATTTGCGATAGCCTCATACATAGGTCGATGAAATTTAGTTATGAATAGAAATATGAAATTGGCAAGGCAATCTGGAACAAATCAGTCCGAGCTAGTTTAAAAGCACTTTCACCACTCACAAAGGACTCATTTGCATTTATGTGCGCGGCTTATTTCGTTCTGGTGCTAATGGTTATGTACGCCAGAGTACGTCTTGAAGAGGTACGGCGCATTTAAGTAATCAAATAAATTACTTGCGTATCAAAACCTGAGTGTTTAAATGGATGTAATTTTACGCATCAGAATTTACAATGGAAAAAATATTGTATATGAGAGACTCCTGCTGTCGTAAATCATTTTTATGTTTTTTTTTCTCTCTCTCTGAAATTTAAAGAAATAGATTTACTTTCTTAGATTTACTCTTTAAGGGCATTTCACCGAAAGCTTTGTTTCCCCGTATATTGAGAATAGAGAAACAGACGTATCTTAGCTGACTTGTAACTAATGGGTGAGCTGGTATGGGCATTCGGACGGAAGGTTTCAAGATGCCCTTTAGACGAATCTTGACAAAGAATTTGGTTCGAAATTCAAGAAATATAAAATGCCGTTTATCTGTGGTAAGACGATTTATTAAAAAGAATAAGTTTCGAAATATTACAAAAAAGAAAGAGGTCGAATGTATTGTTGATGTCAATCCGATAAAGTACGATTTCCCAATATTCGGCACTTCGGATAAATCGAGATGTGTTAAGTAGAGGAATTCGATTGTCGCAGGCACATTGCCCCGTGGAGCGGACTCTGTTCAACTCCTCATCTTCCCAAATATAGGGATATGACTGAACAAGGAATATGCCGTACAGCCTGCTTCCAGCAACAGGCACACATGTTCAGCTCATGTTATGCGATCCCCTTTAAGATTAGAATTAGGTACATTATTTTGTAAAATTATTTGAACAACTGACAATCATTAGGATGTGTGCGCTATGATACAGTGAGTTGTATTGATTTTAAATGTGAAGCCATGCCCAATAACCAAACACTGTTGAGTATAAGTGTCCATTAAAACCAGTTGATATAGCTTATCTATCATTTCACATCAACATCCAAGCTGTGGTGTAGTACGATTCTGCTATACCACAAAAGTTGCTCTAAATTGTCAAAATAATGTCTGTTTGGTCTTGAAAGTAGGAATTGTAAAAGCTCCCTACAAAACTTGTTGATGTCCATTTGAGTCTTATTTTGTGACATGTTTCTGTTGTTTTTATTTGAAACACGATGAGGATTAGTTAAGGCAGTAGGAGTGGTATTTTTTTTTTTTGGTTAGAAAATTCCTATTAGCAGATTAGTAGGCATGCATATTGCAGTAATAAGGTTCCCACTTCTGTGCATGCCATTGTTTTCTTTTTTCCATAAATTTTCCACCCATCCTTCTCAAGCCCACACTTCTTTCCCTTCAATTTAATTCAATGCATGCAAAAACTCCCATAAAGAACCCCTTTATTAGAAAATTCGGGATCATCGTCACTCATTTTATGCCCACGGTAAATATACAGAACTGAAGGGACGATATGAGAATTGCACTCTTGATTGAACCTTTGAAATATCTGATGCAAAGGGCGCCATCAATTTCATTGACTCACGTTTTGTCTGTCTATGGACAGATGGAAACATGGTAAGCAGTTGCTCTATAATTTAAGCATCGTTTCATTATTCAGTCTTTTTTGGCTAGAAGAAGGTAATTCTTTTTCTGAAGTCTGCTCTATCAACAACAATTTCGTTAATATACGTGCCCACAGGTCATACATGAGATGTATTTCTATGAAAGAATTCGTTAAGATTACGGAAAAACGATGGTAAAGCTGTTAAACTTCTCTCAAAACTTGCTTAATTGTTATGAGAAATTTCCGTTTGGGGGAGAGAATATTATGTACAAAACTGCAACAGGCAGAGTATCAAACCTTAGAGTTAAAATTCTTCTTTTTCGTCATTATTCGCTACAGTTGAGATTAAAGTTTTGAAATATGTACACTTATAAAATTCTTTCACATGAATTACATCATTTACAGTATAGTACATCCTTTTACTGAACAAGGCAATGTTACGTAGAATCCGTTTACTCTAACTGTGACTTAGGCAGACAAAGTCATGTACTCTCACTAGTTATTAAAATGGTAGCGTGACTAAAGCAGTCCAGAAAACATCAAGGCCAGTCATAACTTTGACATCAGGAAAAAGTAAAATAATAAATCATAGAACTACCATTTTACGAAGCTATAAACATTCAAGGATGTCTTGCCAAGTTCTTTGCGTTTGAAAGGATAGTCCTAATATCTACATATCTATTGCTTGTTTTTCATTTTTTATTTTTTTCAATTTTAAAGGACTAAATAAGCTTGCCACAATTTTCTTTATAAAACAACTTCTCATGTTTTTGACTTACCACGCATTTCTAGGAAAGTATGTTATATACTTGTAGACTTTCCATTATTACGTCGACCAAAGGGGTATGAGAAGGCACTTCACAAGGGTCGTAAGGTGTTTGCTCTAAAAATTCCTAATTGGCTAAAATTGACTTCTGCCCCAAAAATGAAGTGCCAAGCCCTCAAATCGGTCTTTCTTATTTTGTGTTTAGCTCGACTTCTTTCTTTTTAAGGGAATACCGCCCCTGAGGCCCCTCATCTTATGACTATGCGTGCCTGGGCCAGTCTGTGCAATATAAACATGCATTCTAAAACTTTCATATCTATGGTCACAGTTCATAAATAATCAGGTCTTCATCCCCTTAATTGTGACACGATAATGCACCAACTACACAAAAGAAAGCTAAAGGGATATGCTACAAACTATATATGAGCACGGTGTTGATGACTGTAGATGACATCTAAGTTTCTGGTTTCATTTGCGTTTATAGAAATAAACACAAATGTCATTACCTTTAATATGTGTATTAAGAAAGATAAGGCTTGCTAAGATGTTTTTAAACATGCGGTCAGCTTGGGTATTTCATTTGGTGGAGATACCAAATATGTCATTAAAGTCGTTTTATTTGTAGAATGAAAGATGGAATGGAAAGTAGGGCGACAGAAATATAAATTAGTTAAAAATTCATGAGACATCCATTTTAATATAAAACTGACTAATGTTAAACATGTAGTAATTGTATGTGATGTTTGATAACCAGTGCATGATACATTTTATTTATTTTTTCCGGAATTATGCATTCTAAAACAGCCTGTTTACCAATTAAAGATATTTTGAAACACCTTTCTGTTCCAACATTGCAGTCATGATTAAAGGCAAAATGCCGTCAGGCTAATTTTAATTGGTGTATCCTGGTATTCTGATTCATGAATGGCTCTTGTCAGTCATTGGAATATATTTTTATTACTAAATTATAAACTTCATTCAGAATAAGGCTACTTGGCAGTACCTTACATGTTCAATATTTAGGTTTGGAAACACCATGAAAGATACTCGTAAGAGAAGTGAGAGGAGGTTCGCAAGACTTAGTTGTTTCAAAACCATTTGGGGCGACTACATATTTCCTTCCAATGTCAAACACACATTTCAAACTCCTAAATGTTTCATGTTAGACATGTGCTAAAATGGTAGAGGTAAAAATGTGTGCAGGGGCTAAACAAGTGTTCACAGTGTACCATTCGTTAAACTGAAATTAAAAGGCAAAAAAGAATGACAGTTACATAAATATTTCAATTGGAGAAATCCACTTTTTTGGGGACAGAGAGGATCACGTCAAAGATCTTTAAGTAAAATTATGTCTTTTTTAGCGAGAACAAAATAGTAGTAAATGAACTTGAAAAATCGAAATTATATCAACTTTGGCCGTGACGGAAAATTATTTTAGCAAGAAGATTCCAGAGTTATCCTTTTCAATAAAAGGAAAATTGTGGTTAGAAGTTTTCTCCTTATTTAAATGTTGTTAACGCATTTCAAAGGAATGTGAACCTAGTAAATTTGCTTTTCCAAGATATTGCTGTATTTGTTTTACAGTTTGAATTTCACAAAAAATGGCAGTTTTCTTCATCATATCATTAAACTTACCCTAACTCCATTCTTTACATCTGAATAATATTATCAGTAACTCATCAGGAACTGTTTCTTCTGGTCTGAATTAAATTCTTAAATGAAGTCACACTTTTTTCAACTATATTAGTCATCTCTATTATTCATCTTGCTTGATATTATTCGAATAAATGTAAATCTTTCTGCCACAAATGTTACAGACCATGTTTACATCTGCGCGTGAAACTTAACTTTCATACAAAATTAATACATCAAGAAACTTTTCAATTTGCTGCATGTGTATAATCTATCGACGCAAATCTGGAAGAAGATTGTCATATCGAAATAAAGAAGAGACTAACAGAGAAGGTTACAAAGATCATTAAAATACACAGAAGATTGACAGAATGTAACCATGTTTCATTGAAATTTCTTGTTTAATTAACCATGGATGCTCGTGCTAAATGCATTCATTTTTCAGCCCATCTTCTCTGAGTCACCATTCATTCCCTGTCCCGTTGATACGAGGGTCATTCCTCCGAAATCAACAAGCGACGATCGATACACAGTAGGACTAAGAAGTTCAGTGAATGCACTACTTGCTAAAATCATTTTGACAAGCTCCACTCTAACGTTTTACTTTCCATATAAAGATTCCGAAAACTGACAGCGACCGTTACAATGTACTTAGTACACATTAGACTAAAACCAAACGTATAATCGATATTCTGAATAAACGAGGAAAGACAACTACAAAATATAGATTTCAATGATTTTAGTTGGAAGGTAAATAAAGGGAAAATTATAACAGGTTGGCGGAAGAATGTTCCAACCGTTCATTGGTCTATAGTGTGAAACAATACCAATTAAAATATATTAGGTCTACATGCTGTTATAAATATGCAAAAATTTACAATATGTCTCTTGCAAATTAAGAAGGAAGTAAGGAAAAATATTTGACGAACGTACTTTTGAAGACACTATAAAACTATTTTAGTTACAAACAGTTTTACTTTATTTTTCACTCAAAATCACTTGTACTGCCTTATTAATTGTGTGAAATTTATTTAAGTGTTTTTACTTTGTTTTCGGAATAATTACCTTAAGTTTTTGACATTTTAAGATTTCACCAGTTCCTCTTGAAACACAGCTAAAGTCATAACAAAGATTTACAATTTAATGGCTTTAAACGTTTATTAAAAGTCGTTAAATTGTTATTGTTGTGTCAAATCTACTGTTGTTATGTCCCGGCTTGCGACAATAATAAATACCTACGTCATCCAATAGACAAAGAACTTGTTTGTAATGTCAGAAAAACGTAATTCCTTAGTTGACTGTTGTTGAGTAAAATCTATTAATTTAAACAAAAGACCTGCTACAACCTTGCAAAGGCAACCACGCTTTTTAGGCTAATGATATTTTCACGGAAATTATTGTATAAATATAACAGATTTGAACATTTTTTGTGTTAGCAAAACCTGTCTGGTACACAAACAGCAATTCCCTGTTGGTTAATTACGGAAAAGTTGTTATTAAAATGATCAGGTAGCTTAGACGTACTTGTTACCAGTGACCTCGAGGGGACAGCATCTCGCATCCAAGTTTAATACACGTATGTTTACATAGACGGTGAGAGTTCATGGAGGAAAATGGACAATTAGCGGTTAGACGTATCTAATAAGGCAACGAATCATTATTGCGTGTTATTGCTGAAAAAATCGAGTTGTGTAAACTAATCGAAGGGCAAGAATCTGCGTCATTTAGAATTAAACGACATGCATTCTCATGAGCAATTAACCTGATGTATGAAGAGATGGTGCACATCCTTCAATTTATGTAAATTTTTTGTTAAAGTCACTAGTATCTTTGCAATAATATTGTTTAAAAAATTTTCAAAAATCCTATCATAGGAGTACATTTTTACTGTCTTTGTTTTCCTTGATCCAACCATTTAGTTTTGTTTACACTTTTGGAAAACTATATAACTGACGTCTAAGTTTAACTTGCTTCTCATGGTTCACTTCGTTTCGTTTTCTGATTTCCTACAACATTAAAAAGTATAAATGAACAAGTAGCCTAACAAAATGTAACAGAAACAGCAATGAAGTGAGTGAGGAGAATTAAACCTGAAACAAATGACCTCCTCGGGTTTGTCCCATAGAAGCTCAAAACAATAAAAAACATACAAGGAAAGAAGGGAGAACAAAGGAAGCAAATGAAAAGTAGTCAAAGCATATTTAATTATTTTTATGCATCACCGCTATAGCTTTACGGTATGCTATTAGCTCTGGAATATAAAAGATTAGGCTATATTCCAAGACATATAATGCAATTTAGCCCCTATAAAATATTTAGTTTGGTCCAACTGGAATTTCTCGTAGCCATAATTTATATAATACTAAATGTGTATGAAGAGGATAAATTTCCAACAGTTTATCCCACGTAAAATGCCGTTATTGAGGTTTTCTTCCCCTACATTTTATTACTCTCATACCATACTACAGGATAAGTAAGAACACTGACAAATCCAAGGGCGACGATTTTTTCTCATTTTTTTTTTTTGAGGGGAAGGGGGACATGACCCTATTTTCAAATAATTTACTGTGTGAAAAATCAAAATCAATGGACGATTTCTCAAAAATTGGGAGGACATGTCCCCCCTGTCCCCGGGATCGCCGCCCATGAATAAGACATGGCCTCAAACAGGAAAGAAACTCCACCCATCTTTCTCGTTTGTATGCATAACACCCGTAAATGCATTGATAGCCTATGTTCAAGCAATGAGCTGGAAGACGGCTTCCAGCCCCCTGGTTCAAGTTTTAAAATACTACCGATTCAAATTTGCGTTCATGGTTAAAGGGGCTCATTGAGTTGATATTGATTACTGTGTGACGAGTTCAAAAGAAATATTTGCATGACAATGTTTCTAATTAGCCTCAATACCCATGTATCACTTCCCACAGTTACCGAAAATGTGAGAAACTGTAGAAGTTTTTGTGGACACAGATTGTAAATTAGTACCTAATGGTAAAAAGTGTCTGGTCACAATTTTGTAATGAATGTTTTTAATCATAAGTTACCCTACCATTACCATTTCAGTTAGGTGTTAGATGTGCAGAATCTCTTAGTTTGACCATTTGCCATCAAGATGTGAGTAAATCTCAACAGTTGTGAGAAAAATCATGACTTTAGTGAATTAACTCAATATGCCCCTTTAAGAGTGTTGTAAACGTTCGCTGAAACAAATCAAGAAGGTGATATGACTCTTTCTATGAATTTGTGTATAAGTTCATTCCTTTGCCGTGTACCTCAGTCTCTATTCAAAGGGCTCTCCGCTCATTGATTCCTTCCACAAATTTAAACAGGCGTCTGGTGCTATCGAATATGTACCATGAGACGCATACGTGTTTTAGTGCATTTGCTTCGCTTGAGGCGATTTGAGAACAGCAGTCAGGAAAAGATACGGACATTTATTTTCTTCTCCTTTCCGTATCTATCCGCCTCTGCCTTTTGGTGTAGAGGAGTTATTGTTTGCAGCGTAAAGTCCGCCTCCCACAGGCTGCTATGTAAACTCTATTGTTGAGGCTGTTTTTCATAACGCACAATGAATATAAAATACATGACACCGCGACTAAACAGGAAGGCTGTCAATCTAGGCAGATTTAAGTCAATTTTGTGCTAGTCTGCAAATTGATGGACACAAAGAGAGTTCTGGTAAAAGTTAAAGAATCGTTACGAGGGAGTTTAAGCCGCAGGCGATCAGCCCTTCCGGCAGGCATTTCGGCTAATTATCGCTGCTAATACCCCAGTCTTCACAAAAAAGATTTCTTCCTTCAAATATTATTTTTACCCAGCTGTGTTTAAAGGGACCTTTATTAATATCTCTCATAACATATTCTTTAATATCTCGAGTGATTTTGTGGGTCCTCTCACGGTGGTTTTTACGTATATTCGTCACATTGCCAGAGTAGCTGGAAATTTATACATATGGATTATTTACAATTTAACTATTCCCTACGGTGCCCCGTTGTCTGGCTCCGTAAAATATAACAAACATTCAACATATTGAGGTAAATAAAAACAGTCCCTTTAAGATTTTCACTCCCGCTTTTCGGCGTGTCGTATGTAGAAATTGACGCTTTGACAGGCAAGTCGACGTATCGGCCATAGCATCCCCGGATGTTATGACTGAGCCAGCTAGCTATTCATTCCCCTACCGAACCACTAATCCGTATCAAGGGACACGATAGCGAAGAAAAAACCGGAAATTTCTTCTGAGTCCCATCCAGCCCGCCTAAAGCGGCCCTATACCTATCACCTCGGGTCATTGACCGTTGTTTGTTAGCCTAAGCGATTAAGGTGCACTTTCTCTATGATATTTTTCACACCGTGGTCATCGATCCAGAGCATAGGGTGTTGGAGTCGAACAGTGACTGAAAAGGGCCGACGGGTATTCCAACGGGCAAAACGCGCCCGTGGGAAAGAGCTCAAAGATCGGTTTTGTTTATTAGACACAAGTACGTGGTATTTAAGACTCCGTTCGGACAATAAGGACAAAAGGAGGTATCGCATTTACATGTGTTAATTGCCCTGTTTCACACCTAAACGAAGGACATTATAACAAAACACTGTTTGTGCTACAAATCATGTTTTATACTCCGATTTGAATTAAGTCATTAATACTGCATGAGTAAGGGGTGATAGAACCGAACACGCGTCTGAAGGCCTAAAACAAATATTAATTACTGTGAGTATTGTGGGCAGTATTGATATTCTGTAACGTCGCTTGACGTTTGACAGACTTGTCTTTGTCAGTGTCTCCCTCCTCAACCGGCATTCATTGGGGAAGAGTATGAAAGGGGCCAAAAACTGTTAAAGTTACGGCCGTGTGAAGGACGAAACGTGTTTTATGCGTCATATCAACCGTAACAACTTAAATCAAACCACGAAATGGGATGGATTGTTGTTGATCGCGAGTAACGTATCGTTTAACATCACATTTAAATGAATTCAATTATTGTCTCTTCTTCAGCAATTCTATCTTTGCATTCCAGGTAGGCTACTCAGGTTCACACAAACATAGTATCTGAAGTTTCGGAATCATTTTTTCTTTTAACCTAAAGAAATCTTTCTCCTGAAGTCCCACGAAAATTTACTTTTTAAAGTCAAAATAACCAAATCCGAAGGATAAGACCAAACTTTACCCCTTATGAGTTCTTTTAGATGGTGACGGTGGCACAATAAGTTAGCGAAATTTGTACGCTTCCTGCTTTCAAATGGGAGCATTTGATCGCTTTGAAACATGCATATGCATGTTGCGTATTAAGAGCTTAACTCTGATTGACTAAAACCCTAACCCTGATTGGTCCTAACCCTCTGTGCCTCCTTCGAAGTGATTACCTCTCAAAGAAGCTACGTCTCTTGAAGGGAC
>WURT03645552.1:0-19522 GCA_009936505.3 Holothuria glaberrima | reverse complement strand
AAGAGAAAATATTGAAGGCAAAATATCATTTTTTCTTATGGTGTGACGCATTGAAAAATTACACCAGTTTGACGAAAAGCCATATATTACAAAAAATCTATTTTTTTAAGAAAGAGGAAAATCCACTTTGAAAAAAATGGACCAGCAGTTTCAAACCATGGCGCTACCACCGCTGATGGTAGCTCCATTTTCAACCAACTAGTGAAAGCTATGAAAATTGAGTTGTTTGCAAAACTCCAAAATTTTATATATTCTGCAGTTAAAAGAAATTTGCCAGCTCTTGTTTGATTCATTATAAAAATATCTTGATTTTCCTCTCCCTTTTTTGTTCTTTTCTTTTGGTTACTTCTTTATTTTGCTTTTGAGTTTTATGGAAACATTTTGCCATGATGTTTCGTTCGTTAATTTACACCAGACTTGAAGTATATAGGTACAAACTTCTGAGTAATACGAATACGAGTAGCATAAGGCGCCGAGTATGCCGAGTATGAGTGCGAGAACAAATTAAGCCTGAGCACATGTTAAGGCCTCTATACACGAGCAACTTTCCCAAAAACATTTTCAAAAACATTCACTTGCAACAAACCCAAAACACGCTTGTTTTCGGTTTGTTGCACAGTGTAGAGAGGGTATTTCCCAATTTGAGAACATTTTGAAAATGTTTTTCAAAGAATTGACGTGACATTTCTTTGAAAACATTTTCAAAACGTTTTTAAAATGTTTTGAAATTCTCTCATACCCTGTCTACACTGTGCAACAAATTGAGAACAAGCGTGTTTTGGGTTTGTTGCAAGTGAATGTTTTGAAAATGTTTTTGGATTTGTTGCAAGTGAATGTTTTGAAAATGTTTTTGGGTTTGTTGCAAGTGTATGTTTTGAAAATGTTTTTTGGAAAGTTGTACGAGTACAAAGTCATGAGTACGAGTACAAAATTGTGCTCAAGTACGAGTGTGAGTACAGTACGAACTCGAGGCTAAAAGCTTGATTAAATCTGCAGGAAGTGAAATGTGATCCTATCGTAGTAGGGTTTATACTTTATTAATAAAGCAAACCATGTCAGCGTCTCAAGTGTTTGACAAATGGATGCTTTGCCGTCGATAACAAAAACACGATCAATTTAAATTGTCGTTCGTTTGAGTTTGTTTATATGATCGTAATGAACTTTTAAAGGCCTAACCACCGAGAACCGTCACATAGATAGACGTTCAAGTTAAAGCAGGTAATGCTCAAGACTAAAAGAGACCAACAAAACGGGCGGTAGGCCTACCGCTTGAAACTACACGCCAAACAAAAAGGACTATAGGTATTAATACTACTTATTACAATAAAGACTAAGGACTTGGTTAAGCGTTTCTCACTTTAACTACCATTTGGTCTCTCCCTTAATCGACTTTCTCATTACCTCCAGTTTCTGCCCTTCTTGATATCCACGTCCGCCACAAATTCATTGTATGACTACATCATACTGTTAAGTTGTGAACGTAGGATGAAAATAAATAATGTTGGTCTGTCTTTGAGTTCAACGAAAATACTCTGCATTCTGTAATATTAAAGGTTAGCTCACAATTTATTCATGTGTGTCTACGGTTGGGCAGATTCAAATGACAACTCACGTATGTAGTACCAGTGTACTGTGAGAGGGGGGCACTCAGTGACGGGAATAAAGAATTTCGTAAAAAAGTACAGCCAGGACGGGATGTCATATCTGAAAGTTGGGATAGTCAAACCTGGACAAAATGCCAGGCAACGGCGCCGAAGAAGGGAGTATGACGCACTCCCTGGAAGAAGTAGGGTGCAAGAATCAGCTGTATGGCCCTCCCTGGTGGGATCCAGGGGTAATCTCCGGGTGGAGCCAGGGAAAATTCCCCGGAATCTCTGAGGTATTAACCTGCTAACAGAATTAAGATCATTACAAAGAAGCATTTGGCCACCTTTAGGTGGCATTGGATGCACGCTTATCATATTACAAAAATCACAATTTGAACATTTCATTTTATAACAGTCTTCCTTTAAGTCAATTTTATGAAGCCAGGGGCTTGCGGGTGGATATAATGATAATGGAAGGGTTTACACCAGGCTACGAAACACTCAAAATGTTCATGAAAAAGTAATCACGAGAGAATATTTACCAATGGATTACGCCAAGCACGCGGAAGAAAACGTTTTTAAGACATCTTATTGCATTGTTTATCCTCCGCTTTAAATGGAAAATTATCCATTTCATAAAAAATCTCTCTTACTTTGCCCAGCCCGGTATCCTTTCTTTTAGTTTTTATTTAATTTTCGAAGTTCTGGGGAAAGTGGCCCCTCAATATTGTTACTACTGTGGGAAAATAAGGTAGTATCGAAATACCCTTGAAAGCATAATTCTCTTAAAACGATCAAGGTAGGTTCGTCATCAGAAAAAATCAGGCCAGCAAGTTTGGTTTTTTTTAACATATATATATATATATATATTTATATATATATACCGGTATATATATATATATATATATATATTAATATAGGGGTTGTGTCCTCGCAAAGTATAGCCGGTGAAGCCTTGAGCATCGAAGGCCGAAAGTACAAAGCCAAAGGCTGAGGTCTGACACCCCCGGTCCCTCTCCGAAATTATTGATTAATATTATATAATTTTGCATCCTCCAGGTACAATTTGAAAAGGTAATAAATATTGTGGATGACCTTTGCAATTACAAAATAATACTAACTCTCTGTCAAGATAGTGTGGGAGGTGGTGGTTGGTGGGGAAAGTGGACATTGGCAGGGGTTGCAAGGGTTTTGAAAACGATATTTCTACTAAGACTAGCCTGCAGGAAATAATAACGAAGCATTTCCACTCAATTTGTAGTACAGCCAGAGGTAAAAATGAGACATATCCTTACATTACAACCTCGAAGCTCGGCGAAACACTTTATGGAAAATTTGAAATCCCATAGAGGGTTAGGTTTCAGTATCGTCTGTATGCTGGGACCATGCACGTGGTGTATCTGATAACGTAACATTAAGTATTGCTAATGACCGTCATTTCATTGTTTAAGGTTCCAGATGTTGGGGAAGGAGGGGGGGGGGGGCAAAGCCCTTGCTTTGAAATAAATTTTAGTTAAGGTACCAAAGTTTCCAATACGAGTAGCCACTTTCCTCCCCACCTTTGAGCCACACTTCTGCGATTATTGTAGTTTTCGTGATGGGTAAGGCGGAAATCATGGTTTTGGAGGTTTTCAGGTATTTATATAAATATTTTACTTCATTTTACATTGCAACAATTATCCATGATATTAAAATTTCTTTCCTTATTTCTAAAGGTACTTTTCTTTTCTTTATTTTGTTGTTATTTTATTATTTCTTCGTCGCTCTGGACAAAAGTATCGAGGACGCGAGGGCCCCTGTTCCTCCCTCCCATAATTCCACTATGCAGCTATGTTAGATATCTTATGAGTTATAATAGAGAGGGATAATAGAGGGGGATATCCCGACAGACATTGTAGAAACTAGTTTTGCACAAATATGACTGTTTATCTCGATTCACTCTAGAAAAGATCTACAATCAGCAAATGAAGTTACCGTCAATGTAGGAGAGGACTGATGTTAAATCGAGACATTATTTAAATCCTTTTAACAGGGACCGCGGAGACAGGGGAGCTACGTATTGAACTCCAATAGGTTGATACATGCTTAATTTGCCATTTTGTTCGACTTCTAAGAACTGCAGACTTAAGCCTGTAGCTAACCAAATTACAAATTAAAGAAAAAACACTCTTCAAGAATTGGTAGTAATCGTTAGTACTTGGGATATTCCAACAGCTAATGTTTTCAGTTGCAAAACTGGAATAATTCTGCTGCATGCTTACAGACTGTCTGCTTCTGCCTCAGCTCATCCAATTAGTACAATTTATAGCATAAAGGATGGATTCATAGTTATAAGACATTATATAAATTATCTGTAAATTTCTGTTTGTCACGTTTGCGGATCGATGTTTCGAGAAAAATCGAGAGCATCCATTTGAAGATACGTTTCATGCCTTTCCTTGAATCAAGCTGGATTCCAACGGGAGCATTTGCACAGCACCTGGCTAGCTTTTAATACCAGAAAATAGTGTTCGGGAAATTCTCATGCACGAAATCTTGTGCAGTGATTGTAGAATTAGAGGGCTAAATAAGCTTTAACTTTTTCAGGCAAAAGCACAACAAAAATACATCAAAGGACCAAGCGTGGTGCCAGACGGGGGCAAGTAAAGGACCACGGCCCTCCCCACCCCTTCTCTCTTCGTCGGAGAAAGTTTCCAATTTCGTAGTGGAGATATCATTATATATACGATAAAGTATGAAGTCCCCGACGGTGACCAATCGCACCGAAGCCTCATTGGATTTAACTCTTATGGAGTACAGATTCTTCAATAAAAGCCTCAAAATTTATTTTCAATAATAAACCAAAGTTTTTATGAAAGCCCACCGTCCATTCCCAAATTTTCTATATGAAAATTCCAAAACTCCTGGCACCAATAGCAGAGCGCCAGATTATTATGCGTGGGCCATCCTTCGGGAAGCCCATTGCCTTGTTCGGGACTTCTGGTCGCTAGGCCTCCGTATGTAGCTTGACCTACTTTTAGGCTAATTCTTTGCCTCACCCACCCCTGCACAGGACATCACTATAGTTCACCCCTCAATATCGTACAAAATCACGTCCCCTTATTTCTTGAAATTGTTTTCTGGTTTTGACTTGAAACCCTGTAATATCGCGTGTTACATAACCAACAGGTAAATTCTTCATGAAAGCTGAGAACGAATGCCAAACATGAGAGCCGAACCTGGTGGATGGGGAACCTTTCACCGCTCCATCCCCGTCCTCTTCACCCCTATTCAAACCTCAAATCACCACTTCTTCCAGAAGGGAATTGATAGGCAAATTATGCAAAGAAGAATATAACTTACAAATGTTATGAATTTCTACAAAGATTCAGGACTTTATTATCATTTTGAGATCCTCAATAACACAGGAATCCTAAAATGTGGGCCTTGAAGACTCATTTTATCAATTGTCCCTATTGACCACTTTATACTGGCGACGGTTTACCCAGTTCTTTCCTGAAGTGGTGAAAATCAGTGATCTGCCAGGCGAATATGGAAAAGTGTTCTTCCCTCTCATCAAATTTCTCCCACCAGAATACACCGATCCCGTTTTAGTTCTCTGTCTGAATAAAATTAGGTGAAGAATTTCTTGACAGTATAGTAGTAGTATAGGTAATCCATTTCTTACTCAAAGATCCTTATGTCATCTAATCCTTATTTTCAATAAGAACATACCCCCACAATCTGAAATAGTTTCCCCAGAAAGGTTGGCAACCGACTACTGAAGGGACAACAGTATTTCCCCTTTGCAAAAGAAAACATATTTTTATCAAGATAAGCATTAAATTTAAGACCCTAGCAAAGCTATTTCCGAATTAAGCAATTTAAGGACTTGAAAGATTTTTGTTTACATCAGCCCTGTCAACAAAGTTTTGCAGAAAATGCCAACTTACTCTCAAAATAACAACAATCAAAGAATAATGTATGTAGGAGGCAAAAAATGAACACATTTTACATTTAATACCTTTAAAGTGTATTGGAAGGAACTCGTGTGGATAATTCTGTGAAGTAGTAGATACTGAAACCAACTAAGTTTTACCTCTAGAGAACACTCAAATGGTATAAAATAATATAAGAATAAGTACAGATGAAACAATTTTGTGTTGCATAATTCAAATATTATGGCTACATTTAGTTCACTAAGTTTCATTCTAGTATCTGTGGGCTCTAGTCACTATTTCAAACAAAAAGCAATAACAATGTATACCTAAAGGATTAAATTAGAAAAACATATGTTAAAAGCTTGAAAAATGAATCTTATTGTTCCGCTTTTCATCTTCACGAAACATTTGTATGCTGACATATAAAATCTTGAAGAACAAGTAAAGAGTAAGTTCAACACGGTCATATTCTTGGCTTTTTTTCTTAAATGAAACAAAAGAAATCCATGTGAGTTCTATAAGAAGGACATCACAAATTGTTCCACAATCAATTGTTACAATGTGAGTTACCATCAACAGATTAAAGGAGCAATTGGCATTCCTCAAACATACTTAGGAATAGACCTCAGTTCTACATACAATTGGCGACTACACTTTGATTGACATTAATTCAAACAGAAACTCCACTCTAGTAGGTCAATAATGACTTATGCAGTAGTTTTTCAATTGAGCTCACAGCATCCGACTTGCAGCCGGAAGGTCCGGGATTCGAATCCTGGCCGGGTCATACCAAAAACTTTAAAAATGGAACCTACTGCCATTGTGCTTGGTGCTCAGCATTAGCAATGGAGTAGGGAAAACAAGCCAGTGAGCCACAACTGGAAAAAAAGGCCGTGGCCGGGCCGACTTAAACCAAATGGTAGAAACTGAGCCGTAAAATCTCATCTAACTCACTCACACTCACATACCACATGGCCTTCAGGAACTGAAATTCAGTGTATGCTACAGTGACTCTGTCTTGGAGGTGTACTAGACAAGTGTTTTTGAGTTGGAGGATGGGCTAGAAGAACACTAAGGGGAATTTTTACCGTGTTGGGTGAGATTAAAGAGACCTTAAATATCATGAGTAAGCAATTAAGATAAAACTAAAGTCGACCAATCAGTTTAAATTTCCAACTACTGATGATAAATCTTATGCATTGACGTCACTAGGAGGTCATTTTGGACGGCAAACAACGAAGCACACTTCACGCGAGACGTAGAATTCGCACGCTCTCGTAGAAGACACCTTTGCCCGACTGGTACCCAAATCAGCTGTCTGCATTTGTATTGGTGTAGCCTATGTCGTAATGATATGCGATTTCCTCTGCCCCTTGTAGTATGACGTCATATGCATAAGGTATATATGTATTCTTGTAATAAAAACTCTTCGTACATTTAAAAGCAACAGATCTTTGAGTGAAAAGGGTCATGAAAATCACTGGTAATTTTTATTCAGTGTCTCCTAAATCTGTCTGACGCTTTTGCAGTTTACCTTTAAGACCCGGAGGCTTACACACCGACGATACGGGAGGCCCCCATGCTAACGCTTCTTGAAGGCATGAAAAATCCACTGACATAACTGGGTCCGATTTATTAGACATCCTTATCGCTTTATCGCTTTATAGCTTGTTACGCTCTACATAACTATACGCCACACTTCGTCTTAGTGTTGTTCTTTCATACTTAAACATGCAATGTTATCCCTGCAGGAAGGCTATATGGGGTATATTCACTAAAGCATGCAGAGGATCGTTATGGGTATCTGATAACGTACAAGCTTCCATTAACATAAATAACGCAGTGTGTTCCACGACACAGAAAATTAATACCTGAAAAGAAGTCCCAAATTAATACCTTAAAGAAGTCCCAAATTTCCTAAAATTTGACGATTAATTCCTGAAATCTTTCAAAAAACTTGCTGCATGTTATCTGTAGTTCTTTCCTCATGGATGAACACACAAAAGGTAAAACGAAGTCCACCAATAGGAAAGGCAAGGGGAAAGCGGTAGGGTTGTTTCTCATACATGAAAAAGAGCAATTAACCATCAAATATCTGAATTTCCTAGATTTTCATAAATTAATCAAAATTATTTTTTCGAGAATTAGCCCACACAAGCATGAAGAAGGCCGAAATTTCTCAAACTTCAGAAGAAGTGGAAACACTGAAATAACGCTCAGTCTGCCACCCTCATTCTGATTTCGCTGACAGATAATCACAAAGTAGATTTATAGCGAGGACGAGCGTACTTATTCTCAAACCTTTTTCACATGCACGTGAAATCATAGTCACAACCAGGAACCAAGTGCAAACAAGTCGCAATGTCATATAACTCACATGAAGAGTCTGCTCAAAGGCAGTGCCTTGGTAGGAAGGATGACGTCACTACTCTTGTTTATACTCCTAGTTCCCATGATTTCTTGGGTGTATTTAGCAATGATTAAAGTCCGCAATTAGCTGAGAAAGAGTGAAACATTACCACCTCCCATACAGGAAGGTGACATGTAGGTCCATTGCATTATTCCATCTTAGTGGAGCTACTTAATTTTATCATCTACAGTTACCCATTTTCCAGGAAAAAGTCTAATGCAGCTAAGACCAGTTACACGTATGGTATCGCACAAGATTTACCATTGACAATTCCCAAGGTTGTTCGAAATTATGCCTCCAACCACACACCGTAGTTTCTGGAAACATATGTTATCCGCCGTAGAAAGCAAGCGGTAACAAATAATCTGTCAGTGATTTCATCTATAATAACAACGGTCGGAGTGTTATTCTTTCATATAATCACTACCACAACGCCTGTCAAACGTTGGACATATTTCTGCTCGCCAGCTAGAAGTAATCAGTTTGGAAAAGGTTAGCTTTGGTTTTGTTTGGAATACAATCACGTGTGATTCCTGTTTTGTGATGCTCGAGTCACCTGTAGCCTCTGTCTGATGGACGACTGTACATTTGTGGATACAGTAATTCCTTGTGGGAAGGAATGCCCACAATTCTCACTGGAATAGGCCTACATAAGATTGGCTGGAGGTAAGTAAGGCTAAATTTTTCTCTGAGTCAAAGTTCTCTAAAAATTAATGACCGTTCAACTGTTGCCATACCCTTCCCATTGTGCTTGTTAGGTTTATATTACTTGTAAAAATCGTTCTTCTAGCACTCTAGATGTAACTATTATCACTCAGTACGTTTTTTATCACGTTTCAGAGCCTAGAAAATCACGACATTTCACTTGACAGTCTATAATAGAGTTAGAAGATAGTGTTAAATCTAAATGCAAGATAACAGATAAACCTCCCTATTTCGTTCATTTCTATATTGAAGGGAAGGGCATGCCCGTATATTAAAATAGACAAGGTGGTGAAGGTAGGGGTGACTTGCAGGATGGTGATACCACAAGAGTAAACAGATCTCCTAGGCTAGTAGACGAAAGTTTTGTAGGTGAGGCGCTGCCCCTCACCTTGAATACCGTCCTGGGGACGGAAGTCTTGTATTAATGAACTCGTGCACGGGTGGGGAGGTTCGTATTTTAGTTCTATTGATAATTAAAAGATTTACTTTACATAGGTCGGAAAATTTATCTTTTACGTGTCTCCTCAACTGGGAATTAACAATAGAAAAATGCACTGCAGCGTTACAATGTATCACATGACTGTCATGAATTATATTCTTGTTCCGGTTTGTCACATGTGCCCCCACCCCCAAAAGGGTGCCCCCACCCCCAAAAGGGTGCCCTCCAGAAAAGGTCTAAAGCTTGCTCGTCAATCTCAAAAAAGAAAATAATGATAACATGTTGTCTGGTCACCATACTCCTACTGTACCATACGGAGCCGACTATTGATATTGCAATAGAGAGGCGTCCGAGACTCCTTAAATACCAATCTGGTTTTGCCCTCTCCCCAAACAATTTTTTTTGAGCCGCTATTGCCGGGCATGGACTCCAATTTTTAAAATTTCTCCAGAAGACCCCAAATCTTTTAAACTTTCCTCAGTAAAACATTTTTTTTGCATTCGACATCCTTTTGGTAACTCGTTTCCTTTGACGGGTCTTCGGGTTACTTCCCCGCCCCGCGGGGGAACTTGGCGACCTGTTGGACATACTCTATCGCTACTTTAGCTAAAGCTTGTTTGAAGTACTGAAACTTCTTGAGCACAAAATTGATTTCATGTTGGTTGGGTGAGGTAAGGTACAATAAAAAACCCAAACCAAGAAAAGAGAAAGGAAAAGTTTAATCCAATGACAGAAAGCGCTTCGCAATATGCAAAACAAAATTCTGCCATAAATCAACTTGCCACAAATGCGGCAGGATAAGATGACTGGCAAAACTCCCTCTGTTGAAGAAATCTCTGTACCGACTTCATGGATATCAGTTGCATCAGGATAAAGACAGTTAAGTAAGATTTAGGTAAGGTGTTTTAGTCAATTTTAGAAGAAGACATAAGAATCAGTTAGATCCACTGAATAGCGCAGACCAATAACATAGACACCTTCTTTCGATATGAATGTATTATTGAACCTTACTATCTCACCAGACCTAAAAGAATTATTAAAAGTGAATTTTAAACAATAATTCATAGCAAAAATACTTTTGTGGTAATTCAGATGACGTTAATAAATTAATTCGACCCTTTTTCATATTTCTATCCCTTCGTTGAGCAGCTTATGCGAGATTTCATATTAAATCAGCTATTACAATCTACGCCTACACTGATTGCGAAATTAGCGTGATCAGGCATGATCATCTGCAATCGTAAGATCACAATATATTACACAATTTTTGACTTGTTGATACGTGATTCTAACACATCACGTAGAACAATTTTGAAGAAGACCCGACCTATGCATAAAGGATTGAGGTTTACGTCCAAAGAAGTAGATTATTTTTCTCCATATGTTTATCATATTCTACGCCATGTGAATACATCAAGGAAAACTGGAAAAACATGGGCTTGTAAAGGTTACTTGAACCATACCTAACAACAAAACATGGTTAAGTTATTACCTTCAGAGACATATGGGGAATATAGCATTAGGACGAGTTGTACATTCACATTATCACTAGTGTAAAATGGTTCGCTTATTTCAGCAGTTATCACTTATCGCCATATGGGCATGACAGAATCAATTCTAATCGTTGAAGACTGTCTTTGTATATCGCTTCATGACAAGGTAAATGAGGCCCAAAACGTGGGGTAGGCACGTTTGATGATGGAGATATGGCAACAAAGCGTGTTGGGACTTCTCTCTGTAATATAATGGCCAGTTAATTATTGCCAATGATTTGGCATAAGTCTAATTCATAAATCATTGGGAAAAGAGGTATTAATTAAGCTTTGTTCATGGCTGTGCGCGAAGAATACTCTATTAGTCGAATGGGTATGATCAGATGTATTACAAAAATATTAAAGATGTCATCATATTTTAAAAATTTGTTATCATAGAGAAATGTTTAAGGTGGCTGGGTGGAATATAGTTTGAAAGTACACAACTTAGAAGGCTCGATCCTTTTCCTAAAGTAATTGAGACGGAAATATTTACTTCACTTTACTTTCATAATCGTAATCACGTTTCAAAACAGCATCTTCGTGCTTTATCCCTGATTTATTCTATTGATATTAACGTAGTAGAACACAATCAACTCTTAGGTGTTTAGTAAACGGTTTTAACACGAAAAAGGGGTATTTCAGCTCTTAATATTTACATTGTCGCATGACAAACCAGCTTGGAATAGTTTAACTTTGACCTACTTTCCAAAAATGTTGCAAGTGCTTAGCATCCAAGTAACATAAACCTGTAGGCCTCTTTATGTTGTACTGCATAGTTACAAAGAAAGTATAGGCTACACCCGATTTTAAGAAGTTTTTTATCTTTCAAAATTCCTAGTTTTGTGTTTCCCTTACTTTTAAAATGTTTTTTATTTCCCCTTCTGTCCAAAATGCAAAAGAGGTAATCGCAGGTAATCCTACTTTTGACACCATCCTCAAGACTAAGGGCGCAATCCCAGTGGAAATTGTTACCTCACGCTTGACGTAAGTTGCACACAGGAAGTCGACACACGGGAAATTAAACTGGCATATGGGTGTGGGGCAAGGGTCTGGGGCTGCAAGACCTGTCCCTCGGGTGAAATATCTCTAGGGCCAAAGTTGTTGTTTTCAGGACAAAATGCATGTCATGATCATCTGTCACTTAAGAACAAATTCAGGAAATGCACCTTCCGCCTTCTTGTGGAAAGTATTCCCATACCCTTATGCAAACTGTGGGCAGACAATGTTGGCATATTAGCATTATAGCCCCTCTGTCATGGCAATTGATCTGTCCACAATGTTTAGCAGCCGAACTAATCGGCTGTCTTGCCCACTTATACTCTAAATGTTAAATCAATTGTCTTTGTACAATGAAGCTGTATTGTACGTCATTACTATGATCGTGACGGTCAATCTCTAGGATTTTTTTAAAGTAAGTAAAACAGCTAGTCATTTAAATAAGACCAACTTTACATGTTTATTTTCGTTCAGTTATTTTCAAAAACTTTGACTAGTACAAGTAAAAAATACCAATAAGTCATAAACAGTATTGAAGTGAAACCAAAAATACCCGAGGGGCACGCCAAAGAGTGTCACGTTCTAGGAGATGAGATAATTGCAATTTTACAGAATAGTAATTTATGCCCCGTGGTTTGACTTTAAAATATTGCTCACCCATGCAGCACTTATTTCGTGTGAAACTGAAAAGATGAAACTGTTCCCGATGAGCAACGACTCTGGAGTTGTCAGCAGCTACGTAAAGCTACATAAAGAATACAACTGTTGCAAATTTAAGACCGCAAAAAACGACAAAGATTTAAAGGAAAATAACTCTATTGACTTAATGTGACACATTGCACAATTATAGATTAGCTAGTGGTAGATAGCTGGATTCACTTCGCATAGCCTATTTTCTAAAATTTACGATCGCATCAAGATTCTTTTTTTCTTTTTTTTTGCATAACACATTTATCATCTTTCTGAGAATGGATGATATTACAGCTTAAGTGCTCAATGAGAACGTCGGGGTGTATGAAGCTTGAATAATGCAAAGAGAGCTGACTGGCTATCATTTACACGTGACCATGATCAAAACGTTCTTACCCCAGTTTCGCAATACAAACAGCAACAAATTGCAATTATAGTCTAATTGATGTCATGTCTCGTTAATATTTCATTCCTAATGTACCGCATCTTGATGTTAGTACAAATTTGTCAATTTCTAGAAATTAGAGAGAAATCTAAAGCCGTCTTCATTGACGAAGAAACCTGAAACCATCATACTAAGAACCTCTTCCCTCATAAATGAGTGAGAGTTACACTGATATGTTTGCGTGATATTATGTGCACTTAGAATTTTCCCGCGTTTCTCTTTTGAAACTGTAAATACTCAATTGCATGTTATATGCAAGAATTGACATTTGACTGTCATGTCTTCTGTTTCTGACGGTATAATGATTTCAGTAACAAGGAGTTGCGAAGTTGCAAATATTCGTGTCCTACAAATTGTAAGCTGAGAGTTGATAGCAATAAAAACTTGGAAAGTTGAGCATGTCGTGTTTTTTTTTTCCTTTTTTTTTTTTTTTTTTTTTTTTTTGCCGTTTTTTTTCAGACAGACGCTTAAGTTCACGTGCCAAAAAATGTGAGAAGTTTTGATTATTCCTTATAGACGTTATTGTCAGCTATATGCAAACGTAGCCTGAGTGGCTGTATATTTTTTGTTGTGTAAATCAAATAGGATACTAGTTGACCACTGAAGTTGTGTAACGAGCAGAGAAGCCATTTTTGACAATCGTGTCCTTTGGTTTAAAATATTTTATTGCAATCGCAAATATTTTATGCTTTGTAACATGGAGTTGTAATGCAAGCATGAGGCATGTCCTGCAAATAAGTTGCACTTTTCCAAAATGGTGGCAAGGTAGGCCAGGTACACACACTTGGAGGAAGGCGAACACCCAGTTTACCGCATTACACGTAGGGAAGCTAC
Organism: Holothuria glaberrima; assembly: GCA_009936505.3. Lineage (NCBI taxonomy): Eukaryota > Metazoa > Echinodermata > Holothuroidea > Aspidochirotida > Holothuriidae > Holothuria > Holothuria glaberrima. Next base: position 5,962 of record WURT03645552.1, on the reverse strand, counting down.
TGCAATAACCTGCTAAGTACAGCTTATGAATATATGTGGGCGAATTATGAAATAGTATTCTTATTTATGAAAAAAATGTGACCACTTGATCCTTCCTTTCCTCTGTATGCCTTTTTAATGAAGGAGCTATCTTCCCTCTTATTCGTACAAATTCTTCTGTACCCAGTTTTTGAAAAGGACGTCTGACTGTGTACAAATTTTCGACTTTTTATGCTACAATGCCACACATGCTGCGAATTCTACGAATCGTCACGAACTGATAAATTCAGGGATTCTTAGTTGAGTCGTAATGAGTTCCTGAAGTTCTAAACTGGTTCCTGTTTATTTCTTAGTCAATTCTTGCAAGTCTTGAGCAATCGAGAATTCGTAGCAAAATATTTGAACTGTTCAAAATTTTGGTCCCAAACTCCCGAATCCAAAAAATCTTAGTTAATTCTTAACAAATTAAAAGTACATTCTAAGGTACCGTAATCGATTCTTAATCGATTCGTAGACATACCTATGTATTCCTAACTCAATCTTGGATCCGTGAAGCAGTGCCTTGACCAGGGGATCAGGTACAAATCTGTCAAGAAAGCCACGAATACACTGCGAATCATCCACGAAACACTTGAGAACTAGCTACGAATTCACGATAGGGTAAGAATCAGGTACGAATTTGCTACAATTTCCAAGAACCAATCACGAATCAGATACGAATCGGGATGACTTGGGTATATATTAGATTCACTATTAGCTTCTGGTCATTTGTTCCAGACGATTCAACCAAGACAGATCACGAATCAAGCGAATCAAGCAATATACCAAGACCTGTAACCATGCAGCAGGAAGAGCAAGGGGCGAGGGAGGAAGGTTAAGAGAACCATGGAAGACACAGAAGAAGGCAGAGAAGAAAGCCCTACCACAGTCACCTACTCCTACCCCTCCTCCCGCAGAAGCACCAGCTTTAGAAGTGCAGGAAGAGCGGGATGTGGTAGACTTAGCAGAAGAGTCAGAGGCGGCTGAGTCTGTGTGTGATGCTGATGATGAAACAGAAGGTTCCCATGCAAAGTTAAAGGCCAGGGTATTATCCAGTCTGACAGATATTGAACAGGAGGAGGTGGATCTATTCCTCTAGAGGAATGATTACATATATAATAAAATGAGGACCGATCACACCTTTGCTGCCCCAAAAAGGCAAGACCTGGCCCGGGAGATGGAGAAGGATGCCAGGTCACTAACCACCATCTTTCAAAGCATCAGGACCCAGACAGGGAAAAGGAAGAAGAGTGGCCAGGGAGCCGTTGAAATGACTGAGCGCCAATGATGGATCTGGAAGAGGTTCCAGTTCCTGCTGCCCCACGTAGGACAAGTCACACGCCGCACAGTGTAGAGCTTCCGGGTGGCGCCACCACCAACCAGATTGAGATGTCCCAGGCAGATGAGCCCCAGCTTCCAGGGACCACAACACCCTCCACAATAGCCTCTACCATACCCTCCACCACACCCTCCACTGTGAGAAAAATTCCACGAATTATTAATAGGCACGATTTAAATTATAATCGTACCAGAATCGTTGGTGCATTCGGCAGATTCGCAACTTATTCTTAACTAAATCCTAACATTCGTGTAGTATTCTTAAGCGGTTCTTACAAATCGTGGTTATTTCTTGACAATATCCGTACGATTCGAGCAGAATCCCATGAATATTGTAAGTCTATCTTAAATAAATCGTACCTGAATCGTACAGGGTCAAGATTTCGACCAGAAATTTACAAAATTCCACTATTCCTCACGATTTCTAAAATTTATCAATTTTTGACGATTCGTATAATTCGTAGCGTGTGTGGAATAGTAAAATATTAGACCCCACCTTTTCGTATGATTTAAGATATGTTTAGCTTCATGGACGTAGACGTAATTGAGAAACTTTATGCAAAAGTACAGGACAGTGCAATGTTATGCAATACGATACGATGCGGTGCGATGCGGTATTGAAAACCAAGAGATGTGATGCGATGGCATGCGGTGAGATGCGACGAAATGCCATGAGTTGCGATATTACGATGTAATTTACTTTACAACACAGCACGAAATACAAATTCAACACATTACAACAGCCTACAGACGGCTTCAACTGCTATAATTCGTTGACCTGGTGCGAGGGATTCCCCTTCGGTAGCAAGAACTGTTCTCTCGTATATGTGTCACGTTAAAAGCAAAAGATCTATGCAATATGAGGCAAAAGGGAACAAAACACCTTTCAGAAATTTTTAGATTAATGACGAAATTTGTGTCAGTTTTCATATAAATGCCGTAGTGTTGTAAGTAAGGTTAATGTATTACATCTCCGCAGTATGCAAATTAGCGTTGTACTAATATCACTCCTAACAGATATAACCATCGGATATCCAATGTTTCAATTTTCATTTTCGGCCTATACAGATCCGATGCCATTTATTGAGAAATGAGCATTTTTTTTAAAGTAAACCAAAGGCCAATGGGCAGTATCACTTTGTGTCGTTTCATTTTACATCAGGTAAAAAAAATATTGATACCTACGGACGGGAACAAGAGAATAAACAAAACACTTAAAAGTGTATTAGCCGAGAAGAATAGATTAGGTAGTATCGGCGTTTTAGGTAAATTTTACCGATACCAATACAGAACGAAAATGATGAATGTGGCCAATACCGATATTGAATACCGATAATCGGCCTAACACTCTTACAAATATTGGCCTTCCAAACCCATCATGTTTTACGTTTTGACATTATAAGTACAGCTATAAGTAGAAAAAACGGCACTTAACTCATATTTGCCCTACAAAGGAGCCATTGACCTACATTAGAAATATTTTTGTCCAATAGCTGGGCTGCACCAAACAAAGTTGTTATGAGTGTCCTGTCTCTCGCTTCATTAAAACGCACTCGAAAGCTATTGCAATCATACATTCCACCTGCAGAATTTTAATGACAAACAGAGCAACTGCCAGACTTATCATTGTTAATTTTTTTTTTTTTTTTTTTGCAATTTCCGAGAAACAGAGGTAAGAGTTGTAACTCCAGCGTCATTGACCCCTTGCAACTCCTTCCCCTTTTACCCCTCCTTCAATTGTCCCTTCTTGCAGTTCTCCAATTAGTCCAGACAGGTAGCTCGAAGTCTTCTAGCTCCCCATTCCGGCGGAAGATCGAAAAACTTACAAAATGATCACCATCAAACCAAGATCACACGAAGACATGCCCGGCACAGTGGACTCTGTTTGCTCGACTTTTAGGGTAGGGATATGACTGAACAAGGCATATGCCGCATAACCTGCTACGGAGGTAAAAGGAAGCATTCTAAAGAGACTACTTGCCATACTTTTGCCCTCTAAATCAGATCCCCAGCCTCGCCCTGCTTCCTTTTTCGCACTAATCTTCCAGTACCTTTTATGCATGATTTGTTTAGCAACGTCTAATTATGCCAACACAATGTTCACGAGCGTTTATTTGGAGTTTCTCGCTAAAAGCTTCTTGTTAAAGCTGGGCAGATTATCAGTCTCCTTATTTTACAAAGTTCATATACACACCATAAACTTGCACAAAGGCAGCTGCGATAGCTGTAAAATGTCAGCTATATTCGTCAAAATTAAACATGGACTGATTCCTAGATTTAGCTATCTGTTACATAGAAGCTACAGTTCCTGCCGAATAATCTCCAGTGACCTGCAGCTCCAAGCTGTAGAATGAGTGACACGAGATTGCTACATAGTGCATCGCTGGGATATTACATTCCTTGTCATGATGGGAGGACGGCGTTTATTAAAGGATTACAGAACCATGACGATATTACAGGCTTGATTCTTGATATCACGATAATGATGAGCCAACCGCATTGATGAGGGCATTGACACGTGAAACTGTGCGATACAGTCAATTGACAATGGAATCGTCAGAATTTTGCTCCAGATGTGTGGGGAAGGGAACGAGCAGCGATCCGTTTTTTGAAAGTTGGACAATGGGAGGGTAGGTTTATTGTCAGTCTAGTAGCTAGGATCTTGACATTTGGGGTGAGAAGCGTTCCCCTTCCCCTCACCCTCCAAAAGGATTTCTATGCTAAACCACATGATAGATGACTCCAGAAAAGTTAGCTTTTAATTTTACTTTTTGCTCAAATTTCGTGTAAAGTCAGTTCAGACAGTGAAAGCGAAGACATGCTCTTCGATAGTTCACCGGCAGTTAACCTCTGCAGATCTCTCGATTGCTACGCCTCGCTTGAGTGAAATGTCATGGTCATGCAACCACTCACCCATCTCAGCCGTCTTTTCTTCAAGTATTATTTTTATAAAAAATTAAGTTTTGCTTCAAATATGCTGAAATGATACAAAGATAAAGAAAGTAAAAAGTTCAACTTTATCTTGATGTTAAGTTTTGAGGAAACAATTTTAGGTATAATTGTCGCATACAAAGATTCGGTGGAACTAACAACTTTTTTCTTGGGTACTTAAGAATAAATTATTTCAAAAAGGCGAAACTAGGATGCAAAAGAAGATCTGAATAGATCAATCGGTACTTTTAGGACATAAAAATTTGTTTAAATAAAATTTTTGACATTAAAATGATAACTTTGGTCAAAAAATTTTGATGCCTCTCAAAGACAAAAAACACAAAAATGTTTTTCTTTGATTTTACAAAAGAGTTCTGGGTTTATGGTTAGTACTTTTTATTTCTCAGCAACTTGCAGTAACTACGGAGATGGAATAAGTCTGATTTAAGTGGCGGGAAAATATTTGTCACATATACTTTCTTTCAGGCAGCTTATGTTTCATTTTTTATTAAATGACATTCAAAACTGAATGAGTTCACTTTCCAGTGCTCAAAGTCAAGGGTTGGGAACCTCCGGCTCCGGGGGCTATGCACGGCTCCCGAGACCATTTGATCCAACCGGCGAGACAGTTCAAAAGTACAATTTCTTAATGTAATGAAATAGTCATTTTTCATCTACTATTTAACCTGTTTTCAATTTTCCGACTATTTTACCAACCTCATGCGAATTACCCTTCGTACTCCTTCAAGTAAAGGGGTACATCAAAGACTAAGCGCATTGTAGCGTGTAGTGGGAGCTGACTGGCATGTGAGAAGAGAACTATATTTGGCCCCACGAATGATTTTGTCAACATCAAATGTCCCTAGATAGGGAAAAGTTCCCCACACCTGCCCTAAGTTAATTAACATCAGACACGCGAATTATACAAACAGATGGTACAAACCTCATTTGCAAGTAAAATGCGATAATATTTGCTTCCTTTATGTTTTCTGGTCCGCTCTTATCCCAACGTTTGTATAGTCAGTCTCTAACATGATTAGATTCAATACACGCGTTTACTCTGCAGAACTGAAGTAGATCTAAAGATAAAATTTAGCTGTAAATCGATAAACTTGACATAATAGGTGGTCTCGGTTAGGTCTGTACCAACGATTGGGTGGTCTGGATACAAAAACCAAGACCAGAATACACGTTTACTCTGCAGAGGTAAAGTAGATAATATACAGGATAAAATTGAGCAGCAGATCGATGATCTTGTTACGATAGGGATTACCAAACCTACAACATGTCGTCCACATTTTTTCGAGTTAATACCGAGTTTCTGTTAATCTGAGAGACCGATTGCATGGTCAAGTGGTTAGAGCATCCGACTTGCAGCCGGAAGGTCGGAGGTTCGAATCCTGGCCAGGTCATACCAAAGGCTTGAAAAATGGAACCTACTGCCGTTGTGCTTGGTGCTCAACATAAGCAATGGAGAAGGGAAAACAAGCCAGTGAGCCACAACTGGAAAAAGGGGCCGTGGCCGGCCCGACTTAAACCAATGGTTACAAACTGAGCCGTTAAACCTCATTTGACTAACTATCTAACTAATAACTAACTAAAGCGCGGGTCACACTACAGCGATTTCGGATCGGATTACAATCCGATTTTTTTGAGTTTTAGTTAAAATCTTCTC
>WURT03645541.1:0-19524 GCA_009936505.3 Holothuria glaberrima | reverse complement strand
AACTAACCAACTAACCAACTAACCAACTAACCAACTAACCAACTAACCAACTAACCAACTAACCAACTAACCAACTAACTAACTAACTAACTAACTAACTAGCTAACTGACTATCTGACTGACTGACTGACTGACTGACTGACTGACTAACTATCTAACTAACTAACTAACTAACTAACTAACTAACTTACTAACTAACTAACTAACTAACTAACTAACTAACTAACTATATGTATGTCACTTGCCGCGGTCACTAGTTACAGATCGCCTTCTTACCTGCTTACTGGAGCATGATGCCAGTAACGGTACTGTTTAACAAGCGCACCAAACAAGCATGTCTCCTCAGGGCGTATTCAAAGGTGAAAAACGCATTTTTTCCCATATATGCTAAGTTATCACTATTTTGTTTGACCTGCACGGCCCGTTTTTTGACTAGATCTTTTTAAACGCCGCCCAAGACCCAGCAAGAGCAGCCCTCCAAAAACGCCGTCAACATAATATACAGGACACATGGGCTTATCAACCTATCGAGTTTGAAGGGGTTGACCCCTTCCTTCAACACACGGGGCTCATTCAAAAACCACGAAACGTTCCCTTATATAGTAACATTTATTTTTGCACGAATTTCGACTAGTTTCTTTCAAAGACCCATTACAGCCAACCTAGATGAACCATCCAAAAACACCTTCAACTTATTGTAAGCAATACATGGACCTATTATCCCTGAGGGTAGTTAGGGTGTGTCCCCTCCTACTAGATACATGGTGCATTTAAAGCTGAAACTAGCATATTTGCCATATAATGCTAACACTAATATACCCGACCGTTCCGCACGTTATCGACCTACCCGGTATTTTTTTTACATTATCGGTTCAAAGATTTTTTACATTATCGGTAAATTTGTTTTATATTATCGGGTTTTTTTTACATTATCGGTAATTTTTTACATTATCGGTCGTTTTTACATTATCGGTTAATTTTTACATTATCGGTCGTTTTTAAATTATCGGTTAATTTTTGTACATAATCGGTTGTGACATAGCCCGCCAGTTAACGTTTATGTTAAGATAGAGCTCGAGTAGAGTGTCTAAAATTATAGTTATCATTTTAATTGATACATCAGTGACATAATGCTAGTATAAGAGCAGGAGATAATGCACGACCAAATGTGATAGCAGGGAAGTGATTTTCCATACCAGTCAGGAAGATGGTACCTCTTTGGCGTTACCACCTCCGACTTCATGGTATCACATACCACCTAACTGGTTACAGAACGGTGTAGGCCGTGTCCATTGACACTTTTATCGTGCAGTCGTAAACGATATTGCAGCCCATTACCCCTTGAGAGGTAGCTTCTTGGTCTTTGAAAGTTACCACTCTCTGCCGAAGAGCCGAACGGCGATGGCTAAATATTACTCCCGATGAAGATCTACTCCCCAAAGAAGCTACGTCCACATCAGGGTCAACTTGGACGTACTAGTGCGGCTTGTACGTACTAGTGCGGCACTGAACGTGACATGTAAATAAGCAACTACCAGTATTATCTCATCTCCATACATATAATGTATGGGGAGGTGAGATATCTTACTTCACCTAACATCGGAAATTTGAAGCTGCATCTGAGTGGGTGTGTTTGAACAATAATGTGTCGCGAACTCCTTCTTAGCAGTAGTCTGGACTTCAAACTAGTGGGCAGGTACATGACCATGAAAACTTATACATACGTAATTGATGACATCACAGATCAAAGATCAAAGTTCCAATGTCAAATTTGTTAAAAACCTTTTCTACTTTTATTTGCCTATCAGTATGTTATAAAAGGTAATTAAAATACATGGTATGCTGTTAGTGATAAGATAATTTTTAAACTAGAGCTTCTCTTGGTTGCTAAGGGTGATGTAAAAGGTCAAACTGTAGATTAAAGGTCAAATTTGCATGAATTTTGGGAAAAAGTGTGTCTCGAACTCCTCCTAAACCGTTTGTCAAGTAAAGTTCACACTTAGTGAGTAGGTACCTGACCATAAAAACTTGTGCATATGCACGGTAATTAATGACGTCATAAGTAATAGGTCAAGGTAGAGGTCGGGGTCAAATTTGCTAAAAGCTTGTTTTAGTCATTATTTGCTAATCAGTATGTAGTAACAAAAGCACATGATATGCTGGGACTGATAAGATAATTTTAAAGTGGTGCTTTCAACTTATGCTTCCATAATTGATGACATCACACATCAGAGATAAGGATAAAATTTTCTGAAAACTGTTTTCGCCTTCATTTGCCTTAATTTGAATTGGTGCTATTTGGGTGCTACGGTGCTAGTTTAAAGTTCAAAATGTAGTTAAAAGGTCAACTTTGCCAAAATTTATCAAAAAAGTCCATCGTCAACATTTTTACCTACTTGGATTGCCATCTTGTGTTGCTTTTTCCCTTAAAGTCCCTTCAGCTGGATGCCAAAGGGCGAAACCAAACGTAACCCCCGAAGGGAATCTGTTCACTTATGAAGTTACTATGTCCCCTGATGTGATATCTAAAGTCTAGAATTACAAGAATGTATATTTTAATGGTCAGAAGGTGAAACTTATTCATCCAACTCCCATAAAGCTTACACCATTGCTGAGATGTAAAACGTTGAAATTTATTCACTTAGCGCAATAATTTGTAATTTCCTACCTGCACAACTTACATTACCTGCTTCTGTTACCTTTTGAAATTATAAGGTTTGCATGACCTTAAAAAAATTACTGTTTGCGTGCATCGCATATTGTACAGACTGAGAGGAATTGTATAGTCAAGTCAGCCCATACAGTAAGATAGTGATCACATTTTACCAGGCATATGGTAAATTGCTTTCGAAGAACAAAGAAAAACAAAGACGGTAATGTGAGTAGTACAAGAAAAACCTCACAACTTTTTGCCTAATGTGAAATATTAAATTGACTGAATAAGCTTCCACATTTAATATCTTATTTCAGGAATTTCCTATGAAGATTAGAGTTAGGCCATTTTAATTCATTTTTCAAGCCCATAAATTAAATATTCGCAATTTTTAGACTTAAGGTAGACATGCTAACCACACTTTCACTGAGAGTATCGTGACAGGTAAGAAGCTAAATCAAAGGAACGTTTACTCCTGCATGCTATTTCAGTGTGTTTCAAGTTACAGGAACGGATATTTTTAGGAGTGGTATTGGGAGCCCCCTTCAGAAAAGACATTGAAAAGGAGGAGGAAGGAAAAAGAAGGGAATAAAAAAGGAAGAAAGGAAAAACATGCAGATAAGCATATTCTTACTACAAAGTGTTTATGTATCATTTCTGGCAATTGTCAGTTACTTTGTGGTTTATTCCTTTTGTAGCCTTACATCAGTTTCCACTTAGACCACTACATTCAATAAAAAAATCTGTAAAATACTATTTTCTTTCAATCAGATACATGTTGTGTATCCCTGAAAATCCAGGGGAAGATGTAACAAGAAGAGTCTGAACCATTTCCAAAGGATGTAAATAGTAAAAGGGAGAGGACATGAACACAGGTAATCTCGGGTTGTAGCTGACTTCATGAAAAAATTTATAGGAGAAGCATTCCATTATTGCGACTGCCCCAGTTACCCGCCATAGTACCCCTATCAGGTTTCAGGACAACGTCCCCGAAAGACCTGGGATATTAAAGGATATAGGGAGAAGAAAACCTTATGTATCGCACACCTGTGCAAAGTATAGATATGGCCTATCGTGACTTACGTGCACATTTGAGCCATGACTTTATCTTTCCATGATCTGCAAATTTTTCACTGTTGCGTTCACTCAATACAGTTTTGGCAGAACGTAGGCTCGTAACAAGGCATTTATGGCAACTGGACTGACTGACAGTACCAACACTCCCTTCATACCGTATCTAAAACAAACCGTTCTTTTCGCCACCCTTATGGGGTATTTAACATGCGTGTCATTCAGTCATTCGAAGAATCTATGCAAGCACGAGGAACCTAACCAAAAATGGGGGAGGAGGGGTTCAAACATACTCTAACCTAAAGGTCGGGAAAGGGGAAAAATTAATTAATTGGCAAAGATGAAGAGCCATGTAGGCTAGGGGAGAATGGAAAGGAACGTCTTGAGAGATGCTAAAAGAATCAACAGAAAGTAGAATACGACAGCTTTGTGTGACTTTACTGTAAGATTAAAACTACATTAGTCATGTCGGCTTTAGAAAACAGTTTTGAACTTCTGTCATGAATATCGTAATTATCAGAAGCAACATTAACTGTGTATGATAATCGGTATATATCATGCCAATGCTGCATCAATTACAGTGCACCTTTTTGTTGAGGATCATGACTTTTTCCACAGTGCCCTCGACTCCCAAACGCCAAGGAGCGAAACTAAACGTTACTTACTCCCGAAGAATTTCTGCTCCCCAAAGGAGCTACGTTCCCGAAGGGAAAACAAAGGATACATCTTGTCGGCTACTTTATCTCGAAATACTGCCACCCTTCCCAAGACAAGCAGTACGAGCCAAATGTGATGAAAACCTTCTTACCTTTTGTCGTGGCCATTCCATTACTGCACACTAGAAGATACAAAAAAGTAGGAACAAACACAAGATGTCCGCCAGCTAGAACAGACCATCCTTTGAAGCTTACTGCCATGTTCGGTATGTTACTTTTAAATCACGGAACCTACTTAAATGTACATATTTTAGTATATCTCATTCAAGTAGAGAGTTGTTATTCAGAAGGTGATAAAAGGGCAGCTCTCTCCTTTGTACCCACCTAGTTGCCTTCAAGGTCACTTGCTTTGTCTAGCATATAAGATACAATGGGCTTAAAACTATTGTTAGTACTTAACAAAAGTTTTACGTCGTCTGCTCGGTTGAAAGGAAATATCTAAAAATTTTGTTTATATAAATATGGCATTGCCAGTCGTTTTCCTTGAAAATTAATTTGCATCACCCAGCGTAATCCAACGCTTATCACAATAGGCTAGTTAAATTTTATGTAACATGTTGATCATGCACACGACTTTCACAAATTGTTTAAGTATTATATTACAACAAATTATAGTCTTGCACCTCTCATTAGTCATTTACGCATTGTGTAGCCTAAGTGTAAGCAGTTTAAAACTTTGACAAATATAACCAAATATTTTGCATCTAAGCCGCCATACATAAACAAACTGAGCCATGGCCTCCCTTTCCCATACTTTTCCAAGCCTTACCTTACAGCCTTCCAAACAGTAAGCAATACTGACTAAACAATAAGAATATTTTAACTTAAAAAAATTAAAGCCTTCCCCCAAAACAGTACACAACCTTAGCTATGCCAAATTGACACTCAGCCTCAAAATAACGAACATTCGATACGGTATATAATGAGAATTTCTCAACATATTTTTAGATTTAAATTTTTGCAAAAAGTTACACCATTTTTCATCTAAGCCACTTTACATGACCAAATATTTCCCCCTTAAAGCCCCACAGGACATCACGTGGAGCCTGGGCGGATCCCTCTTTTGTCACCCAATGCAATGGTGCCGTGCCGTCTCCCCGATTTACGTCTCTCCGCTCTGCCCTCCGCCCATTCAAGGATGCCGTAAAAGCTCATACATTACCCACCAAATCAACACTTAGGATTTGCTCCACGTGACATTATCAAATTACCATCACATAATGATTTAGACTTTGAGCTGGTAAAGGACAAATTTTTAGAATGTACACCCATTCCCTAAAAGTTTATCAGATGGTAAAATCCTACTTTTCATTCATGAAAACTTAAATAAATCTAATAAGCCATCTCTAATCCTCCCAAATTTCACTTTCATTTATGGTCTTTCGTATCCATATAACATCGATACCATAAAGTATGAAATAGAACTAGCTGAATTATCAAAAGGTACAAAAGTCGAAAACACTTAGAACGGAATGTCATGCACTTGTCTAATCGCATTGGATATTGCTACAGACTAACCCACTTGACCACTTTCTGTCACGTTAGCATTAAAATAAAAATAGCACTGGTAGAAATACCGTAATGCTTTTTCTAAATTACTACAGTACTTAATTCTGTTACGCAGTTGCTACCTTTACGCTAAACACTGGTTCCATTATCTAACACTGGTTCCATTATCTAACATATCATGAATTCGTTTATTTCTTCCTGACATACATATATCAGAAATGCAGTGTAGTACGGACAATAAAAAAACAATTCTTTATCGAGCTAGTTTCGGAAAAAGACAGTAAAGCAAAGAATGTAACGAAACCAGAAAGCCCTAAGGCTTAGTGATTCCTTACTGAAAGGCGATGATTTGTTGCACTGACTCCGTTTACTTCTCAGATTTATATTTCTTTACGTTTTCATTTTTTACGATGTTTTCACATCTTGATCTCTGCTGACCTCATATGACCTTTGAACCCTACCAAAAAGTGAATAACAAAAAAATGAAAAAGAAAAAAAAAACACACACACACACACACAAAGTAAGTATATGTCCTCGGAAGGAATCGAACCCAGGACAGTCTGCGCGAGAAAGCGAGCTCTAACCCACTACGCCATTAAAGAACTCATTCAGTAGTAATCATCCTATAGTCACAGCATCCTTTACACGTGTTCATAATTAGGTAATTCAAATAAGAATTAGTACTATAATGGTTGTAAGAAAATAAATGTTTTTCTCTATAATTTTATCAATGGTATGGCACAAAAGTCTACCTTAACTTTCAGTATGTGTCCAAGAGTCGGACACAATTTGGACGTACCGCCCACTGTCCCTTTACTTAAAGAGGTTTTCGTGGTTTCACCTCAGATGACTTTCGACCTCCAACAAACCTTAAGGGTTCTCCATCTCTGAAAGTAACACATCTGTATACCACATATGAAAAGGATCCATCATCTCTGTCTTGAAATATCGTGTTTTTTCAAGGTTTTGGGTTTTTGACCTTTGATGACCTCAACTGACCTTTAATCTCCACTGAAAATAATAGGGTTCTTCCTTTAAATATGACAAAGGTATATATCAACTTACCAAGTATGAAGATTGTCCATCATTGCTTTTTTGAGATATCGTGTTTACAAGCAGTTTTTAAGAATTTTGTATTTTCACCTCCTGTGACCTAAGATAACATTTGACCTATACCAAAATCAATGGAGTCTTTCTTTTGAATATAACGCTTTCAAATGCCAAGTATGAAAAACATCCATGTTTCCTACTGTTTCAGACCTCTGGTGACCTCACATGACTGTTGGCTTTCAAAAAAGCAACAGGAATCTTCCTCTTAACATGATAATTCAGTATTTCAAGTATTAAAATTATCCATCATTGCTATCTTGAGATATCGTGTTTACAAGCCAAGCGTCACTAACACACATACATACACACCACATGCACACACAATCGTCCGTGTGATTGCAAAGATTCCTTTTGCCTTCGGCGAGGAATCAAAAAGATTGGGGAGGAAAAACAAGAAAAACAAACAAAAGAAAAAACTCAGCAAAGTACAGATTCCGCGAATTCAAGTATGAAAATACAATGCAGAGATTGAGTATTCCTTATATTTCCAAAACTTGAAATATCTGCATATTACAATATCTGTTTGAACTCACATCATATGAATGGGCCCTTACAATAGAATATGAAAAATACTAATCAATATTCAATATGTGACCTTTTAAGATCCGTGGCCTTCAAACTTTTCTTGTTCGGGAACTTTTGGAATCATTAGAAGTTACAAAATAGGTTCTCGGAAAATCCCCCCCCAATAATGCCCACCAGGACAATTCCCTAACCGAACAATCACCAGGACGACTTACCCTGGACCATTCCCACCTAGGATAGTTTCAGATTTTCTGATTGGGAAAGTTGTCTAAGAGGCAACTGAGGGTGGAAATTGTCCGGATAGTAATTTTCCGTGTAGGAATTGTCCACAGGAGTTATCCGGTTACCACATTATATGAGTCACTCTCCATTTCACAAAGAGGCACTTTGGGTGAGTCGATTCCCTGGACCAGTTTCTTCCATTCATCACTAGTCTCGAATAAATAAATATTACCATGGAAGTACCTCCGAGGTAGTACTTCCATGATTTTACGGTCAGGAACTTTGTAAGAACTTACAAGCTAAAGTTTCATAACTAGCACCATTTCTTATCGGTCGCTGTATTTTACAAAATGGTTCCGTATGGTTCAATTTTAGACTTCTTTCCAGTTCGCCACTAGACTATTAGATACAGAAGTGTATTCTCAAATTTGTGCTTTGGAGTACAACTTCCTGCATTGTAGGGCTTAAAATGCCGAATTATCTGTTCTCAGCGACAACCACGATGATGCTGAGGTCGGCGTTGGCCTCAACACTTCTCTTCCTTAAGAATTACGCCTACGAAGAATTTTTTAATATTACTGGGGAATACTGTCTGATTCAAAAAAAAAAAAAAAAAAAAAAAAAAAAACGCTGGAGGAGATCTTAACAGCTCGTAATATTGTTTTACAAATGCGATTGTTGACAAAGCAATAGTTTTGATGAAAAACTACATGGGTTTTTATGGATATTTGTAAAGGTACTTGCATTGGTCACAATCTGAATAAGAGGTGGGTCCAATTTAGGCTATTACATGCTTCGTGAATTTCAGAAAAGTCAGCTTGAGCGTCTTATTATTGAAATTAATATGGTGGTAATAATTGACGCCATACTGATATTAGGTCTTATTACTATTCAGCAATTTGAATATTAAAGTGGTCCTGCGCGCACCATGTGTGGGACTATTTAGGGGCGTACAGTTGGTAAATGTAGTTTAACCGACCCACGTAAAGGGCCAAACAGCCCAAACGGTCCTGAGCCTAAGAGGAAAGGGGTTGTGTCGCCTCAAACGTCATTCCGCCTATGGGACTATTGTTTGGGAAAATTCCCAGCCCCCTTGGAGGAGAAATAGTCCCAAAGTCGGAGAAATACTGGCGTCGACTATGAGCAAATGCAGATTTTAGAACAAGGGGGTCCCCTGGAGCGGATGAGGCCCACTACATGAAAGGACATACTCGGGCAAGGGGTTCGAGGGCGTCTCCAGTAAAGCTTTGGGGAAATCGCATATGTGTGATTTCCCAGGATCTTACCGTAGTTCCTGAAAACCCTCGTCAGGAAAATAAACTTTTCAGCTTTTCCGTTAAGTTTTCTGACAGTTCGAAATACAGAGGGACTTAGACGGGTGGAGCCCCACTCTAGACTCACGCCTACCTGTACTAGTAGCGATACATAAAATTAGAATGTCAGTAAACTGCTTACCTAGATGATATCTTTGGGGCCTTAGTCTCAGCGCTATAGTAATAATTTAACCAGAGTAATGAAAACCAAAAAGGACAACTGGATGGCATCCGCGATACGTAAGGAAACGTGCTTTTTTGAAGGCATTCCCACTACATGGGTTAAAAAATGGGGTTACACACTACTAACTAAAACATCAGAAAATACTGAGGACTAAGCTAAATCTTACTGAGAAAACATAATGTACAGGCATCCACATTTCAGGGGCAGATCTAGGGAATGTTTTGAAGAGCATGATAAGGGCAGTCACAAAAATTGTGCTTGACCTATACTCCACCCATTGTATACTTTCGCCCATATTTACAAGGACAAAGATACCAAGTAGCCTCTACAAACGATAACAGGATAACATCAAGGGAGGAAGCCATTGTAAGTTGACGAGTTAGTGTGCCTAGAAAACTTGCCAAAATACTTCTCACTTCAGGCGCGTAGCCAGGATTTTGTCAAGGTGGTGAATCAGGCGAGGTTCTACGACGGACCAGGGCCCATTTTTCCTAGCCCCCCCCCCAAAAAAAATACGTAAAATTTTACATAGACCAGTAGAGGTGAAGACGTAGATATGCTCAGAAAATATTCCACATGGCTCTTTACCAGGCCCGTCTGTAACAATACTTTCTAAAACTTAAAAAACTTTTCGCGCGCTACGCGCACTTCCATCGTTAGTTCTATCTAGCGGTAACGCTCGCCTTTTCAAACAAATTGGATTTATTCAACGTTTCCACAAATAATGTTCTTCAGTGTAGGCGAGATTCTAGAGAAACACGAAACTGCATCGTTGCGAAGTTCTGTCCGTTTTTTCCTATCTTCGGAAGATTGTCATCTTGGCAAACATATTTTGTAAGAAAAAAGATTTTTCCGTTTCGTTGGGGAGCCAATAAGTCGGTAAGATAAAGAATGTCATTCCAGACGACGATCATGCAGTCGCCCGAACAAATATCTTGGTTTTGCTCTCAAGAAGGGCAGATTCTTCAATAAAAACCCAGGATTTTGTCAAGGTGGTGAATCAGGCGCGGTTCTACGACGGACCAGGGCGGCCTTTAGCCCCCCCATTTTTCCTAGCCCCCCAAAAAATAATACGTAAAATTTTACATAGACCAGTAGAGGTGAGGACATAGATATGCTCAGAAAACATTCCACATGGCTCTTTACCAGCCCGTCTGTAACAATTCTTTCTAAAATTTTTGGCTCCTAGTCAGAACACTTGGCCCCCATCTCGGCAAATCCAAGTACCATCCCTGGCTGAGCCTGCACGCAGGTTTTTCCTTTGGGCAATGATGTAGGCTATACCTCAAAATTTCGGCGCGCTTCAAGCTCAATCCTCACAATCCACGTTGTATCACGTATGTACATTATAAGTACAAAAGTACCAGTGAACTTTTCTAGCATAAACTATGTATACTGTTATGCTAAATCATCCCCGCGGCCTTATGGTAGCCCATGGCAGCATGGTCCCCTCGCAGTCCGAAAAACACTCAACTCATCATCTACGCTTGCGGAGCTGAAGAAGCACCAGTTTTTCCATGGCTTTGTTCGGTTCACTTGTGAGACTTCCACAGATTACACGCCTCTGTATCGCAAGAGGAGGGAAAATTTGCCGCCAGGAAGGGGAGCTTTTCGGACACTTAGCGCGCACGTTCATAGCCCGATTTCTTTAAGCTATGATCCGTGATGGGCTTGAGATATCATCCCCTGTGGTTTCCGCAAACTGACATCATCTGTTGACACCACTAGCTACAAACATAGTCTTTTTCGGTGCCCACCTTTCCGGTACTGGAGCCCCCTGTCAGAATTCCTGGCCACGGGCCTCCTCTTTATATATATATATTTATACTTATTTCACCAGGGTCAATGGCAGTATAGCCCCCACCGCAAATTATATCCCTAAAACCGCGCCTGGGTTAAATATAGGTTGAAATATCGAACTGTGCCCAAGGCGCCACAGGAGTGTAGCTCCCACAGGCGTGGTGTCCAAGGGTAACAACCCGGTGGGGTCTGAGGGGCTAAACCAACTGTAGTTGGAACAATGTACAAATTTTTTGGCATTAACACGATGGTAAAACTTTTTCGAATGACAATGGATAGACTTTAACAAGAAATCACGACTTAACTTTTTAGGCTATTTGTAGCCTTATTCCATATGACTAACAGGCGGTAGAGATTGATGATGCAGAGGGCTTGTGGGTGGAGTGGAAAATGTTTTATGTTGAATTGTTTGGGGCTTTGGAATAAGAAGTTTTCCAACTTGTCCTACTGGAAGTAACAATACAGACAACTAGTACCCTAGATTGGTGCGCATGAGGCGTGCAGAGAAAATGCATTTAAACATCTTTTAAGCATTTTGAATTATAGAAAAAGTTCAAACATTCACAAGGAGGCGCTTCACCCTTTCCTGGTAATCCCATATTCAGATATTGCCGGTAGTGGAACTTTTGTGCCTTTGAGGTTTTATTTAAACAATTTTGTTTCATAATTTACAGAGCTCGATGTTAAAAATTTACTTTGAAAATCATGAGGGACTGTCCCTGCTTCCCCATCCCCCGCTGCCCCACCCCCTACTGTCCCATCCCCCGCTGCGTACACTCATGAACAAGAGTGTCTTGCACTTAAATTCACTGCTCTCTTGAAAGATCTACTATTTGAACCCAGGTTGCAAAATGACGGTACTACAGTGATATATCCCCTCAAACTTCGGGATTCAGATTTCGACGGTAATGCTTGCTTTCGATTTATGTTTTAAAATTCCCATAGTTAAGTAATTTTCCCATTTATAACCTCATTCCAGAGTTTGTATGCGATTTATTAATTGAAGCTTTAGGAAAGAGGGTAAATTTGAAAAAAAAAAGGTTTAAGGTACACCATTCCTTTTTAGGGGAAAACAAGACTTAAAGTCATTTAACCATCTCATTAATTTAAGCAAATGTAAGTAAAGGTAAACATAGGCATGACCGCAAGGGCCAGGGGTGGGGGTGGCCGCCCCCTTAGATGTCAGAAACCTGACTAAATCGGGCAGATATTTTTTCTGAGTCGTGCGGAAAATTGGACAGTTAAATTCTCTACTCCAGATTCTGGAGTCAGGCAAAAATCACCGCTCTCCCTGAGAAAAATAGTCCCGTAGGGTCATGAGCATAGGCTAATTTATAGATGCACGGTTTGAGAAATATAACTCTTTACATTTCAGGCAAATTCTCTACGTACTTTGCGTATTATGTAGTTCAGACAACTATGATTCGTAACCTATGTAGGATCCAGTATTTCGAGGAATGGGTTCATCGTAAGCGTACGAATATTTTTTCTACATCTCGTACTATTTTAGCAAGAAAACCCTACATTGCCCAACGAAATGTTCCAATTTTCTCCACAGATCTGCCCGAAAAATAATTTTTGCCCCAAAAAACGGATGGGGACATAGCCCTTACCAAGATTCAGATATTGGGAGTTTCACTTGTGTACGAAACGCCTCCCGTCACTATGAAGCTGCAGGTGGCTTCCAGATGATTCCAGATGACTAGAGGGGATGTTTCTGGAACAGTTGTCCTGTTCCTCTAGTGTTGAATATTTATTCTTTTTCTATTTTAGAGGGATAAGTATGGTTCGTAGTTTCAGTGAGTTTTAAATTAACATCTAAGCTGCAAAGCTACATGAGGAACGCCATAAACTTCTACTTAATTTGCAAAGCTATGGCTAACATTTTTGACCGGCTCAGAGACAGACCTTTTTGGCCGTCTTTATTAAGCCCCTGACCGTCTGAAAAACGGCAAGACGCATTGCTGGCTATATGTGGGAGGGGGATTCGCTAGTCAATGTCTGGGATAGGGATTGCTAACCAATTTCTGGGAGGGAGGGATGGTGTAGTCCTCAGTCACTCCCTTGCTCGCATGCACAGAGCTGTATTCGCCAGGTTGATAGACCCACATAAGAGTGCGAGAAATTTTAAAGAGTGGAATGACCATACGTATTATCAAGGACGGCGATTTGTTCTCAATTGGGGGGGGGGAAGGGACTGACCCCACTTTCAAATAAACTGCTCTTCTCTAATATTGGGGGACATGTCCCCCTGTCCCCAAGATTGCGGCCCATGCGTGTTATTTTTTAGGTCGTGGTTGTAAGCAGGACTACCGGCACTTACTGAAGATTTTAATTTAAAGAGTACTGGTTCATGTGGACGAGTCACTCACCAGTCTATTTTCTGTCTTGTACGCTTGTTTCACATATATCACAACAAACACGACGCTATATCTGCATTATTTGTATTACATGTGCTAGTTCCACTACACACGGCACTTGTTTGCCAGTTGTTTCCATCAACAGAGTGCCTTTCATGAAGACATTACCTGCTACTCTTTCCCCGTGTTAAACCCGGGAGCTGTTACTTAGCCGTAACATCTCCCTGGTTAAACGCAATACTACCCTCACAAAACAGCGTTTCCACTAACGCAGTCCTGTAAGTTCAAATATCAGCGGCATGTGACTGTGGTACGGGAGGTATATTACCTAATGTTGGATAGGGGTGACCGAAATCTTCTTGAAATGTGGCAACTTTCGATTTCCATCCTGTGAATTTATCTGGTTTCTCTTTTTTGATCGTGTGAAAAAAAGTTCAGCTTCAGAAAAGGACACATCGGGGAATTTGAAGGGGGTCAAGATATCACCGGAGCCCCACACCTTTGGATCTGCCCCCCTGCATTACCTACGGGCAACCTTTTACTTACGATTTGGAATTCTCGTGGGGCAGACCCACCCCCCCTGCATGCTACTTCACCGTATGTGGAGCCACTGTATATAGCACAACTCAAGATTGAAAAATATTAGGATGAAAAGGTACTCATACTCGGATTCTAAAAGGCTGTACTTAGCACAAGGAACCTCAAGAACTTGGAAAGTCGTCTTGACGACAAAACTGAAAGAACGTAGTCCTCACGGGTGACGCAATAACCAGAAATTACGCGAAGGACAAGCAAGGGGTAGAAGTACGTCGACTTATTTTAACGTAAGAGTAGTTTCTTCCGTAAGTCGTGTCAACTTGAAAATGAATCGAAATCGAAAGGGTGGGAGGTATAGTGGGAAGAGCTGGGCAAAAAAGTAAATAGTGGGACAGAGTAAACATTTAAAGGTAGAGAATTCTATTGCGTAGCGTTGTTGAGAGGTGGGAAGCCAGAATTTATTGAAGTGAATCAAAACGTTGATTAAGCAAGACTTTTGTAGGAGGGGGTTCCGAGACCTTTTTTGCGTTTCACTCTTTCCCCAGTTATAAAAATTACATATGAAAATTAGAAATGAGTGGTAGGATGTGTACAGAGGGTCAAGTGCGTCCAAAGCAGAATCTGAGTTGTCCACTTTATCATTGAAAGGCAATAGGCAGTCGGCCACCAAAATTTACTTTGAAAAATCAACACTCTTGCAAATCTCTAATTACATTACAAGCATCACTGAAGACGTTTTGAACATAACTATTACAAACAATAGGTAAAGCAAGGAGAAATTCCCCTTGAATTTCACAACTCACTAACAAACATACTGCATTGTCACATGATCAAAATAGGCCATTCATGAACTTGAGTGACGGGGCATACTAACTCTGACGGGGGTGACTTCATTTCCCTTTAAGTGATGAACATAGAGTAAACTAAATTTCATAGGAGTAGGAATCAGGGGGCTAATACCCTCAATCAAGACTGTGGTGGAGCTGAGTTATACTTCTGCTCCCTCTTTAACTGAAGGACGAAACCCCTTGATTTTTCCCTCTGTGACAAGTGTTTTAATTTTTTCGTTATTGTTCTTCAGATTTGACCAATATATCGCACCAAATTACATCTGAGAACCCTCAAGTATTCAGAAATTTCCCCCAAAGGTGGAGGGTAACCCCCTCGGACAGTCGACCGAAACAACAGTCAACCTCCCCCCCCCCCGTCGAAGAACAGCTTCCTACGCCTATGGTATATTTATATTACCACAAGAAGTGCTCATGCATGATTCTGTTCTTAATGCAAGAGTTGACATTTTATTGACGGTTCTTCCGGAGGGCTACCCGTCCACCCCTTTCTTAGGCCCTTTAAGTGTAAAGGACCCAATCAAACACAAATGGGATGTCTTTTAAGAATAAAATCTCTGTAACATTCTGGTAATCTTATGACGTCAAGGTTTTCTTTGTTAAAGTCACTGTCAACAAGACAAACGAAATACCGAAAACGTCAAGGACGCAAAGCCAGACGAATTGTTATCGTGAAAAAGGGTTGGGTTCATTCGACTGGGTGTCTGAGGAATTTTGAAGTGACAAAGTAAAAGACTTGGGGTTCTTATGACACTAATATGCCACGGTCTTTAATACTCCCTAACAAAACACTCACATGCCTCGTGCCTAGCGTACTTAAGAACCCAAACTGTTCTCAGAGCTTTACTCGGCTCCCAAGACTGAGTACATCGGGGCTTTATGCATCACGTTTGTTATGCAAATCATCATTGTTATATGACGCTGTTGTGATATAAAAAGGAGCAGACACATCCGGCGTAAACACTCGCTAAACAGTACTGAGAACACCGTCATCTTAGGTTGTCCCTCATCTCTAGGCCAAGAAAGCGGGCACCCTTACCGGAAAGGAAGTATCCTCAACAAAAGAGAATTGAATTTGTCAGCGAAACTAAAAGACAAGAAACCAAACGAAAATCATGGATTTGGTCATGGTAAGTTCTTCCCTAGCTTTGTCCCAATTCCCCTTATAATAGGACAGTCCTTTGTTCTTTCATGACCTTATGCACACGATCCTCTTGTTTAGAAAATGCTAGGTCAGAGACTGTTGCTATATTGTATGGCAAGAAACTACGGCACTACATATTTTTCAAGAAAAACACTTTGCCAAATTTGTGACGAATGGGTATTTTGTCATTTACGAAAATTTGACTTAAGGAACGTAATTAACGCACAACATAATACCTATAGCCCGACCTTTTAGCATTACTGCCTCTAAAAGAGCCACGCAGCTGCTACCTATAGCTGTCACGTCTAGGGGACTGGCGTCCTTCCAGTTCCGCGAAAAGGTTGGCCTAATTAAAAACTTAGATCCTTCGCGCACATGGGCCTTGGCGCATAATTAGTGTAACAAGAGGAATCAAGAGGAATTATTCATCCATCAAAGGAGTTATCTGTCGTCTTATCCGAAGTCACAGAATCAGATTAGTGACTAGCCATCACTAAGGAGTGTGCAAATCACAGTCACATGCGCCATTTTGAATTAACTTAATACCTGGGTGCGATAAATTATCCATGGTTCTTTTTATCACGTGACGATATGCTCGCAATTCACCACTTCCTTAATTTACCTATGATAACTCGTTAACTTACCTGAGGCATGTAGTGTTTATGAAGTGGAAAATTACCCCAATACTTATGGGACAAAGGTGTTGCGAACTGATCGATCCAAGTTGCTTATCTGTTGTTTAATAGGTTGCATCACTTGATTAGCGGCAAATCCTGCAATGTAGATAAATAACGAACGTGACATAAAGGTTGCTGCCATTAAGTGAGAGGGAGAAGGAAGTCTGGCGACCCGGTTTGGCTCTCTGTACCCCAAAAAGCAACGGTGCGTAATGCAAATATCACGGCGTGGCTTTTGGAGGAGAAATTTCGAACTTTTCAAGTTAGTTGTGAAAAACAAAACACTTTTGGGAAACGCCCTTACAATTTTCATGGCTTCGCTGGTTAAACATGCAGCAATGCTATCAGTGTTCTCCCTACCGTTAATTTCTACGGTTGGTGCATACTACGAGGTAACGTTTTCCAGAGTATATAAGGGAAAACCCCATGCAGTAGAAAGATATACAGGGAAACACCCCTACATCCGGGCTTTAGCACACGTGTTCATTTCGGATGGAAGGCATCCTTTTTTTCTCAGGTAAATTTTCACAACTCGTGCCACTGTCATGATCCAGACATCTAGGACGTTGCGCTAGGTTAACTTTGTATGGGTCTGATACTATGTTCGTTTCATTTGTTTATATGTAAACACGTGATGTTTCTCTCCATAAGTGGAGAGAAACATCACGTGTTGAATTTTCTGAGCAAGCATTTTGTTATAATTATTATTATTATTGTTATTTTGGTTTGTTTTCTTTTTTCGTGTTATGTCTCAGAGAACATGTTCGCATAATTTTGATTTGCTAAAAGACACGTATTTGCAACAATTACGTAAATAACTTACATATGTTATAGATTGCGGTTTTAATCTACTTCATATGAATAGCTGAAGAGCTTCGATTTTATCGTTGTCTCTCTTTTCATTATCAAACCCACCTTTGCCGTCATTGCTCGTGTTGATACGTGGCTGATCGAAAATAGGGTCACATCTGCTGATTGAACAATACGGAATTTAGCAAGGATGTCGGGACAGTTGTATGCCAATAGTGGTTTTACTTACTTTTAACGCCCATTTATTGTATATAATAACTGTCGTACTTTGCAATGTAAACGTTGTCGTAGATAATATCTATTGGCCACCAAATAGCGATGTTTCACATTTCAATAATAATTAGTGTGACACTTTTTATGTAATCCCTTGACCTCTTTACAGGCAAAGGCGGTTTCATTCTAGGAGCCTTCAATATGATTTTGTAAATGACAGGTTAAGAAACTTTTTGCGCAATTTTATTCACTTGTAGGTTTTCTGTGATCATAATTGATACTATTTAGGTGCGTATGGTGTGCTCGAGGGGTGGGGGTTGAATAAAGGGAAAACAAACTACATTCTCCCATAGGTGGCTACACTCGGCGCTTCTCAAAATGGAAGTCACACCCACAATTAATACGTTGTCAGGTTGTGCATATGCGGATGATATTTATGTTTCTTTTACTGATGACAACAGTCAGGGGTTAAGAGCTTGTGTATAAAAACGAAGATAAGCGATTACTTTTCAATATTTCGTACTTCCTCTTCCAAGTGTAAGACAACAGTGAAAAGCCAGGATTTGTAAATTCAAACGATTTTAGAAAACTGACATTTGCAGACTTTTTCAAGTATTTCGGCAGCAAAATGGCAGCATGTGCAATAAGGAAAATAGTATACATAAAATCGTTATGTTCATTCACGACCGATATACTTCTATGATATGTATTAAAGACAACGGAACAAATGTTCACCCTGGATCAATTGATGGATTTTTACTCCTTTTTTCCCCACTCGGTTTGCTCAGTCCCCCTTTAAGGCTTCACAAACCAACTGCCGTACACCATGGCTTCACAAACCACCTGCCGTACACCCTGCTACGTGGGGATATGACTAAACAAGGAATATGCCGTACAGCCCAGTGCCGTCGGAAGGTATTTTCGATTGGGGGGCTGACTTGTGCATGTTGAAAAGATGGAGTGTAGGTACGCTACGCGCCACCATGGGTTGGCGCGTAGCGTATGGGGGAAATTTTTGAAAAAGTGCCTCCCAGATTGCAGGAAATGGCCCAAAAAGTTAAATTTTTGATATATTTTTTGTTTGACGTTTATGTAAATTTGCCCAAATTTTGAGTCAAATTTCATCCCAATTTTGTAGAAAACTGACTTAAATTTCTAAACTGACTTCCCAAGTTGGGTTGATAACTTGAACCCATTTCCCCACCTTATAAGATAATCCCTTTGGGTAAGGAGGCAATGCGATTTAATTACAGCTTAGACTCTCTACTAAATATGGATTTTTAGAGGACCTTTTGTTAAAATTGATAACGAAAGCTCCCATTGATCAGTTGATTGTTATTTCGAACAATAGGTTTCCCCAGCGTAAACGACTATGTGTTTTAGATGGCAGAGAAATTAGTTATAGACTGTGGAACCATATAAATAATCAGCGGCATAACGATGAGCTTGGGCCCCCTATCAGGAGGTCCAGTGGCGCCACCAGAGGTTGGCGATTTGGGGCACTACAGAAGATGGTGCTTTAAGTCCACCCTAGATACATCTGGCCAGAAGGTCGGTAAAAATTGCATATTTTTGAGAAATTTTGGTAAATTTAAGATGGCTTAGATGCAAAATGGTGCTATCTTTGACAAATCCCGAACTGACCATATATTAGAACACTTTCGCGATTAAGTGAATTCTTATACTTTTGGTTGACTGTAATTGGGAAAGCTGTGGTGACTAAGTGGAGGGGTAATAATTCCTTTCCTTGAAAAGAAAAATTCTTGTTTAGTTAGGTAAGGAGGCTAAGATCCAAAATGCAAGTATCTTAGCAAATCTTACAATTAATTAC
>WURT03645530.1:0-19524 GCA_009936505.3 Holothuria glaberrima | reverse complement strand
GAAGTGTCCTACGTACCTTGTACTTTAGTTTATCCATATTTCACTTATTGCAGTACTGTGTGGTCTAGTACCAATAATATAACTCTAACAATAAACATTTACGTTCATACTCTACTTTTTTTGACACAGATATTCAGTGCGGACCCAGAATGTTACAGTGTGACAATAACAACTGCGTTGCGGAAGGGTCAATCTGTGATGGTGAAGATGACTGTGGTGATAACACTGATGAGAGAGGTTGCGGTAAGCGATCATAAAATTGTAATAATTTCTCGTCTTTGTCTCCAAAAATTTTCAGTTTCACTGAAGTGTTTGCTTTCTGAAATACAAAAATATTTTTCAGAGTGGACATCATATGTTGAGCTTTTAAATATCATTTGGAGATATTTGTTCAGTGATTACAGAGTGCTTTCCAGCATGCGATTTGTGTGAGGAGGATTTTTCATTATGTTCTTTTTTATTTGAAATGTGTAAGATTTTTACTTGAGAAGAGACATGAGACAATTTTGTTTAAAATTGCAGTGACTGACCGTTTGGAGATTGCACGTTGTAGAAGTAACAAAACAAAAACAACTTATTTTCATCAAGTTTGGGGCATCATTTATCCTACTCATGCAAGTTTGAGATGGATGAGAGTATTTGGGAGAATGTGGGAGCAATGCAGATCCCTAGCTACTCTTGCTTTAAAATAACAAATGTAGAAAAAGTGCTTCAGTTTCTTCTGTGGGGATCAAGAAATTTGTTCAAGTGTGGGGAGGGTGAGGAGGGTGTAGGGTGCAAAATCCATACCCTGTATAGGTTGGTCACATAAGAGAAGTTCTCCCTCCCTTCCGTGCTGTTCCTCCTGTGGTGAGCTACCACTAACAGAAACTTAGGTATTAAAGTATAAGTAAAACTATGACATCAAAGTTCTCATGAGATACTTCAAAATGAATAGTTTCAAGCATGAAAATCAAAAATGAATCCATAGTATTCATTATTAAAGGCATTTTCCAGTGGCATTTCACAAGGATCTCATGTGAAAGAGGAAAATTTTCCCAGTCATGCCCACCAAACCCGGTAGCAATACTCTCTTTCCTAACTTGAGATATCTCATATTAAAGAGTGCTTATTTTTGTCAAAAAATACCTCCAGTTCTCATCAAGGTCACAGATTGTTACGTAAAGTGGGCACATTGCCTCAGATCCTTATGTTTTTCTTTATAATTGAATGTCCTGTTTGTCCGTGAAATTTGATACTGCTGGAATTTTTGAATATGTTTCCGTGTAGATTTAGCACAAATCTACACCATATGTAGGGCATAACAATCAAAGTTGCTAAATATTCCCTACAGCAGCGTCAATATCATAAAGAAATTCAATTCTTTGTCAAATTAATGTGTCGCGATGACATCACAGATTTCCCATAATGCACTTCATCTTGAGAAAAAATTTCTTTGAAAATTTGTATCTTCCAAACGCTGCAAGCTATTGAGATGTAGTTCTCACCTCCTTAAAGAGAAAAATTTTCTGCATTTTTTCAACTTACTGAATTTTGTCTCTGGAAAATGCCTTTAAAAGGGGTAACTTACTGAGGGTTCAAGGGCGAGGGAGTCTCCAGTATCTTCCTGGGAACCTTCAAAAATAGAGACAGTACATTTTATCACTCTTTCCATATTGGGGCAACTAGTGAGCATGAGACTTGTTGGGGCTTTACATAATACCCCTCCCCCACCCCCCCCCCACTACTGTCAAGCTCTGCCACTGAGCATGGTGTATGACATGGTTATCACCATGACTTGAAGTTTTTTGGAGAACCTTCATTGGTGACCATCTGCAGCCACATAAGTGGTTTTCATTCTCTTTGGGTTTGTAAGATTTCAATGCACCCTTACAGAACCTTGCATAATCTGTATGCAATTGATGTGTATAAGGTTTTCATACAGAAATACAGTTCAATTGTAATTGTAGAGAGCTAAGGTTGCTATTTGATAATCTTTCATACTGAAACAACCATTTTGTGTTCTTAAATGTGTAGACCAAACAGTTTGTGCACCTTGGGAATTCAGATGTGCCACTGGCAGCTGTATACATGAAACTTTAGCTTGTGATGGGTTTGACGACTGTCCTGATGACTCTGATGAAATCCAATCCATTTGTTGTAAGTATTTGGGAGGGGCGATTGGGATAATTGTATGTCGTAGTGGAAGGCAAAGTCAAAGTCTTGTCTTGCAGGTTTTCAGAAATTTTATTCCAGGCTTCCATGGCTTTTGAGAGATGTGCCCTCTCTATGAAACTTTATCTTACATGTTAATTAGTTTAGGGTGACTCTAATCTTTATGGAGTCAGGTAAGTGAGACATTAAGACTTGTGACTCAGAATAGAGTCAAATTTTCTAAATTGAACCACATATATAAGTCCTGCAGGCATGTTTGCAGTGTCAGATATAAACTGCCAGGTAGGCTACTATAAACGGTTGAGTACTAGCCTACTAATGAGTATTCAAATCATCAGTAACCCTATACTATAGGCTTCTAAAAGTCAAAGGTGCTGAACTGCCATTGTCAGTGATCAACTAAAGAATTAGACTAAAATATTCAATTTCATGCATTCCTGTTTTTTTTTAAAACCTACAGAAAAGGAAAGGAAAATATGCCATGTAGTACCAAAAATTGATTTGCCTCTGCATGTCATTGACGGTTTTGAAAATTCCTTGGGAGTCGCAACACCAAATAAAATGCAGTAACCACTCAACTCCTGTTCTAGAGTTTTGAATCTGAATTAGTGTCAGGTGATCCACCAAAGCCTAACCCTTATCATTTCGCTATCGGAGACAGTTGTCGCCGTGAGGGTGCTTCACAAATAAAACATTTAATACACTATATCTTAAACTATAGAATGCCTTCCATTTGTATTTTTGGCTTTAACTCTAGGAAATCGTGGCGCTCAACTAAAATAGGTCATCTCTGGTAAGGAGAAGTTCTGTAGGTGCACCTGCAGAGCTTAAATGCTTCAAAAATGAAGCCCGCCCTCAAAAAAAATCAGCATGATAAGGGCTAATATAATTAGCAGGTTGGAGAGATAGTGCCCTTGTAATTGAATTATCAGTATCAGTGGGTAAAAATTCTCTGAAATGAAATTGTGTCAAAAGCTTCTGAAGTTTATCCTGTACAAACTCATAACAGTTTATCCATGATTGAATCCCTCAGGAGATAAAGCAAATCAAAGGAAAGCTGCCTTTGTAATTTAAAAGTTTCTTGGTGTGGTAAACAGTTTTATTCTTTTGTTTTTATCCAGTGAACATAACCTGTGCAGCAGGATATTTTCATTGTGACAATGGACACTGCATTCCAAACTGGTGGGTGTGTGACTTAGATAATGATTGTGGTGATGGTGATAAATCTGATGAGCCTCTTACTGAATGTCGTAAGTATACTTGACCCGCTTTGAATTGGTATTAGTATTTTACCTATTTGTTTAAAGACACGCACTTATGTCCCCAAAACATATTTAGGAATATTCCCATATCTCTATCAACAATTGGTGGTCATATACTTTGATTAACAAAAATTAATATAAAGTAGCGTTAGCCTACTCTGATTCATCAGTAATGTTTTGTGCAGGCAGTGGGGTACTAAATGCATGATGGACTCGGTATAGTCTGTGGAAACGTCTTTATGACAATTTACACTAGATTGTTGATCTTGAAACGCAGCTCATGCAAAGTGAAATTTGTTGTAATCATCATCTGATGATCATGAAATTTCAGGCCTTGAGAGGCATTCAAATTATGGCTCAAAGTGAGCAAACAGTGGTTCGCATCATATATTTAAGGTCTATTGTCGTAATTTTATTGGTCAAAGCTTACTTTGACAAGCATTTTGCAGTGTCACTCAAACAAGGTCTCATGCTATCCTAATGTGTATTATGTGTGGGATAGCCAGCCTATACTGACGCGTGTCTCGTAACGCAAGAATTTCAAAACAAGCTTGGAAGATTTTGACCTCCAGATTTGGTGTTTTAGTTGCCCAGATGCATGATGTTTTAGACAACTTGACATCTTACTGTGACTCTGCTGAATTTTTTGTTGAGTTTTGCCTTTTTAATGCTCTGAAAACTTGGTGCATGCGCAGATGCTAAACTGTGTTAAATACTAGTTTGGTTAAATCACAAGGCCAGTGTGGATGAAGGGGGTTTGAATAAACACGGTTTACTGTTCTAACCTCACTTTTAGATTGGGGAGGGGGGGAGGGTAGATACCAGGCAGTTAGTATGGAAATAAGGTATCTTCTAGTTATTTATCACATTCATCTACTTTATGTAAGGCTTGACTTAAACTACGCTCAAACTGGATGGAGCTCCCTACCAATGTGAATTGCTTATGTAAAATTACTTCTCTGCTTGATGCCACTGTCCTTGCTACACATTACTCTAGTACTTGTGGCTATTATGGTAACTTTATTGCTTTAATTATGTCTTAGCTTCCTGATATGCATATCTGTGTTCTTATTTAATGTTTGATAACAGAGAGCAGGGTGTGCGAGGATGGCTGGTTTTCCTGTAGGACCAACTACCGGTGCATTCCGTCCTGGGCTAAATGTAACGGAGTTGACAGCTGTAGAGATGGCAGTGATGAAGACACATGTGGCAAGTTAAAATAGTGTATTTCGTATGCCTTTATTTGTTTTGTATGAAAATTCAACAGAAATAAGATGGTCTGTCCTTAGTTGCAAATTTAGCTTGAAAAGGTAACTGCAAACTCTCAGTCAGTTAGCCCTGCATGCTACGATTTGAAGGGCAACCCAAGCGCAGTTTACATTTGGGTTAGTTCACAAACAATGTAAAACTTATCAAAGTTTCTCTTCTGCATTAATGATTACCTGGCCATTGCGATCAGTAACTTACATCAGACAACTGATGTCAGGCACTTTTGGAGATCAAACTTTCATTTTCACAAAATATAAAGTTTAATCTAGCATGAATTCTGTTTGATGTTTCACTGGAAAGATGAGTTTCCAGGTTGTGTGAAAACTCCAATTTTGAAGAACAACAAAAGATTTTGCATGCAATGTACTGATAACACAAAACATGTTAGTTTCCCTTGACAGAAATAATATCATTAAACAGGAATACCTTGAGTCTTGGACAAGATGTTGGCATAGGGTTCAAAGGACATGTTAGTCAAAATGGCTCTTTTTCATCCAGGCTCCTCTTAAATTGTCACTTGTAATTTTTCTTCAAATTTTGGTTTTGACTGCAGAGGATGAACCATGTGAAGATGGATATTTCCGCTGTGATAATGACCAATGTGTACCAGAACGATGGGTGTGTGACTTTACAAACCATTGTGGAGACAACTCTGATGAGGGTCCTCTTTGTGCTGACAGTTAGTAAACCAACTGCTTCAATAATATATTGCCAGACTGGGGGCTGGGGTATGAATAGTATATTATTGCAGGAAAATGTTAACATCATTTGAAAGAGGTTGATATTTGAATAGGGGTATCTTGTGGAATTTTATGCTTTCATTGATGTTTGTTCCAAGTTTCTCCAGGTGGATGAAACAAACTTCACAGGATATTTTTCCCAGTGCTCCCCCACATCTTCTTGTTTCAGGTTGGTGTAGATACATGTTTCTTGGGGTTTCATGGAGTGGCAATTTCATTATTTGGTTTCTTTTCCATGATTTAAGTCAAAAACCATTTTCAACTCACCAAATTTCACAGCAGTGTTTGCAGTTACTGGATAGGATCTCAACATTGCATTGCTACATCTGACATGATAAACTAATCAGGTTAACTCTGCCAACTCTCTTTCTTTGAATTTCCATCACAGCAAATATCTCTTAAAGACTGGACAGTAATGGCCACAGAAATGTCATAAAATACAGCTTAATTGCATACAAACAATTGAACAAATACTAACTGATTTTAAAAAAAATTGCATCTATCTGCACCAGATTAAAAATAGCCTTATATAGGTATGAGTTCTGTAACATGATAATATGCAGCAGAACAAAGATTTTTGAGGTCGGAAAATCTCGTTTTTTAGCCAACTCAATACAGCAGGTTTCATGATTTTTCACAAGATAAATGTTGCATGCTAAAAATAAACTAAGGAGAAAGCTTAAATTCATACAATTCAGGCACAAGGTATTTGACATCATTGAAACTAACCATACATGAATTAGCATAGGAGGGCATGCTGAATAAATTCAGGTGATGCATGGCATAATTTTGCCCTTCAATCTCTGTGAAAGGGTTGACCTCTAGATTCATTCTATGGTAAACTATTTACAGATACATCTTATTTTTATATTAGTATAATATAAGTCACTGGTGCATCCACAGAGGTGGTGGATGACTTCTTTCTAATATAAGTAAATATAAATATTTTACAACACAGGACACTTTAATTTCATTGTGCTCCCTCTCATATATGTAATATCAAACCTTAATTACCCAGTGAAGCAAGTCACTGTTTTATGGAAATTCCTTTTTCCTCTTTCCATATCACGTAACCTTTTTATTTTTCTCTAGGATATAGAAACTGTACTGAGTTTGAATTCAGATGTGCATCTGGCCAGTGTCTTGTTAATTACATGAGATGTGATCAAGATGTAGACTGTAGGGATGGCGATGATGAAGAGGGTTGTGGTGAGTAAGCTGGACCCCTAGGGGCAAACCCAGTCCAATAAAACTTCCCTTTGAATGCCAACTCGTTCCTTTGAGATTCCCTTCTTGTAATCAAGCTATTAGAATAATCAAAAGTATACTATGACACTGTCTCTGATTAATCAAATTCACAAAACTCAACAGATCAAAGGCTTGTTGAGGCTGTGTCACTTACAATACACTGTTAATTACCAAATGGGCTTGATAGTGTGCCCTATCTTAACAGTGTGTTTTGAATAGGAGAAGTTACCTAGCAGGTTTTGTAACAGTTCCCTAATGGAGAGAAGGCCTATAGCTCTATTTTGTTAAGTGGAGGTGTTCAAAGAATATCGTACATGCAGGCCTCTAGCTGTTTGCTAACATTTGGAGGAGCAGAACTTGTGTCTAGATGTTTGGAAAACACAGAAATAGTATCAGTTATTAAAATCAATATGTAGCTGTGAAAAGTGAGGGGAAAGGAAACAACATTTGTAGAGCATTGCCCCAGGATCCCCTGCTCCTCTATTCTTCCCCTCTCCATCCTCCCAATATTAGCTGCAATTCTGGGTGTTCTTGCTGGTCCTGTGAAATAAATCATGAAAGCTGAAGGTATAATTCTTTTAGAAAACAACTGCTTTACATCTTTTCTATATCACACATTACAGAGGCCAGAGATTGCTTGATTGGTCAGATGCAGTGTGACAGTGGTCATTGTATTAACCAAGACCTCTGGTGCAACAGAATACCCAACTGTGATGACCTGTCAGATGAGATTGACTGTCGTAAGTTGCAAATTTAGCCTTTAATTTGAGCTTTGCTTTTCTTTTAATTGATTTTCGTTTTGTAAGGTTGTTCACGGTTATCTTAGGAAATTAAGGAGTTTGACTTCACTATTTACATTTATTCTAGTAGGAAACAAAAATAACAAAGTAGTTATCATCTGTCAGTGACTCCTTTGAGGCTTTTAGTTAACCTTCCGTACAAAACTCATGTATACTTTCTACCTTGATTTTATTTACATTTTGTCACTTACCACTAAGATTTTTTTTATAGATTTTCATAACAATTTACATTTGGTCTTAAAAATCACAGAAACATAGCTGATATTCCTTATTTTTGTTGTAGTGATAGCTGACTCTTTACTGACCTGTGATTGGAATAACAATGCAAGGATGTTTGAGTAACATTGAAGTAAAACGTTTTTCTTCTCCTCTTCTGTTGTAATAGTTGAACCCTTTCTGCTATGTTTTACACTGCCAATCTCTTTTTGTAGCCACAAGATTTCCTGATGGACGTCACTGCTTCGATGCAGAATTTACTTGTAACAATACCTTGTGCATCGGGTTGGCCGATGTTTGTAATTTTGTGGATGACTGCATGGATGGCAGTGATGAAACTGTTGATGTTTGCTGTAAGTAAAATACAATAATACTCTTGGATGGTATTCTATGAAAGTCCACTGGTGGGGAAAAACCATGAAAACTTTGAGTTAGTTAGTTAGATGAGGTTTTACAGCTCAGTTTCTAACCAGTTGGTTTAAGTCGGGGCGGCCACGGCCATTTTCCAGTTGTGGCTCACTGGCATGTTTTACCTACTCCATTGCTTATGCTGAGCACCAAGCACAATGGCAGTAGATTCCATTTTTAAAGTCTTTGGAAACTTTGAGAGGCTAACCATATGCAGTGTAGCTAGTGGTAGGACATACTAGGATAACACTTTGTACCTTCTTCTTGTAGAGATTATTCCTGCGGAACAAATTAGTTAACAAGGATGACCCCTTCCCCCTCTTAACCCCTTCCTGGAAAGAAGCATTTCACTGCTGCAATGCCTTGATGCACGAACGAATCAGTGCATGCTATATGCATATGTACATTTCATACAACCATTACATGGGAATTAAAAGCAAAACTCACATGAAATTTGTGCAATGATGTCTTAAAATAATTCTGAAATTTCACTTCTTTCCTGATTAAACCATTCCAGGTGAAGATCTAATCTGGCATGAAAACATGCTATTTTCTTAAATAAATTGATTGGTATTTAGTACATTTGAAAGAAAATGACTTCTTTTTAGTGAATCTTTGGTTAGGTTTTACTGGAAAGTGGAGCTTACTCTGTTGACTTAGCTGCTTTACTGTGGTTCCAATGAGCTACACTCCTTGACCAGTTTAAAATTGCATGCTGCTCTCTATTCTTCAGTTTGCAAGAGGTCTATGGTAGGACAATTAACATTTTATACGAGAGTGTTGTAGCCTGAAAATTATGTAAAAATGTGTATAATATGTATAATATATATAAAGTGTCCCCACAAGTGTCACAGTAATACGTACACTACATATGTACAGTGTTAGAAGGGGTAAGGTTTGATTCAGATCCAGTTTCCTGCAAAGCAGAATTTCTGCAGAAATCACAGAATGGGCATTAGAAAGAGGAAAACAAAGTTTTGAAAACATTGCAAAAACAAATCAGGAAACTACTACCAAAATAATTGCTATAAGTTATCTGAGTGATTTAAATAAATACAAGAATAAAATGTTTGAATAAAAACATTGTAAAAAAGCATAATTACCCTCTTTTTTATGTGAAAGTAAATCACAGAATCGTGTAATAAAATGGCAAACAGTCCCTCTACAAAACCCTGTAAATGCTGTCAATCAAGAGAGTATTTTTTGTCCTACCACTGTAAGTATTGTTCAATACAGCATTGTATTCCGGCATATCCTTTAATAAAATGGAAGTTCGAGGTTTTGTATGGCTTTTGAGGAACTTTCGAAGATGTCTAAATTAAGGAAGCTGAAGAAAACTGATTTTGTCAATTATAAAGCAGAAGAAAGCATGCAGAACTCAGCATTAGCAAAGTAGTTAACTTTGGGCCCTAGGTTTAATGAGTGCAAAGAGATGGGGAAATTTAGTAGCTTACCATGAATGAAATTAGCAAGATTGAAAATAAGAATCCTGTGGTGAGTAAAGTTTGCAAGATATATGAAAAAACAAAGGAAGGATTTAGCATTTGGTCAGGGATGGCATTTTGAAAAATGTTTTGCAAGGCTAGGACTAATTGTAAGTAAGTCCACCCATCATTCTTCCAATTTTTTCAAATATTGGTATTGGCGGTATGGTAGAGATAACATTATTTGTTATTACTATATGTTTCAGGAAAGACTTCCTTTCTTGTCAGACTTAAAAAAAAATGACATAGTGTTCCCTGGTAACCAAATTCATAAATGGCTCTTTCAATCATGGGACAACATTTTAGTAGCTGAAGTTTCCATTCATGCAGAATAATCAATTAGTTTAACTAGGGTATGACATATGAGTGCTCTGCATTATCATGAAAGATCTTTGCCTGAGAAACAAGAGGAGATTTGTAACATTTTAGTATAAGTATGCAGTGATCTAGCCCTGCTGCAGGTCAGCGCTGGTTATTACTCGTAGCCCTCTTTGCTTGTGAAATTATGTTAATAAGGATGACATTAAGAGAATTCTACCAAAACATTGTTTTATATTCATCCATAGCAATGAACGATATCTCCTCATCTAGACAGTTCAATTTCCTAACCAAGTTTAATAGTTCTGCCCATAACTGCCTTCAGAGTAGCTTTTCTTGATGCAGTTTAATACCAAGTTAGTTTATTGCTTAAGGCCATATCATGGTGAACATACAAGGCCCTACTGTGTAATCAAAACACTCTCTGTGCATGCTGTGTAATATGAGCTACTCTGCATCTTTTGAATTTTGTAACTCTGATGTCAAGCAAACAGCAGTCAACAGTTGAGACTTGCCTCCCCCCAAGTTAAAGTCATACTTGGGGTTACAAGTATCTGTCTTTATGCAGCCAATCCTCCAATATCTTTTTTTTTTCTGCATCTTGTTTAGATGCTCAACCATGTGATATGAGTGACTCCTTCAGGTGTCTGAATGGTCATTGCATCCCAAAAACCTGGACATGTGATGGTGAGGATGACTGCTTAGATGGGAGTGATGAAGATCATTTTGGTCTCTGTAAGTCAGTCAAAGACAACATAAATTTAACTTTCTCATTTCATTTATTCATTTTCCTACCACATGCAATGAATCTTAAGTACAGTGGCATAACTAGCAGTACCATTCCTTAACTAATAGCATTCCTACTTACTTTGACAATATTAAATAAGGAAAAGGTAAAGTAAGAAGTCACAGTTTAGTGCCCGTATATTCCTTTGCCCCTATTGTAAGTGTTGTGTATGAACACTGCCTTGGATTGAGCTATGGTAAGTTCAGTGCTGGTGAAGGGTTATTGCAATAGTTCACCCGCACCAATTTCATCATGCTAAAGGGACCATAACGAGCCTAACATTTCACAATTGTAGGTATGTGCTAAAAAACAGAAGTGTTTTAAAGATCTGCTCAAAAAAAAAAAAAAAAAGTCTCAAAAAAAAAAAAATTTGTTTCCACACTCTTAAAAATAAGGGTAAGAGCAAAACTTTTTCATTTGACATATTTTTTTCTTCAAAAAGATGTGTGAATTTAATAAACATATTACATTTTACAAGGAATGTATGTGGTTGCAGTAGTATTTACTTTAAGCTTGTAACAAATGTTAAAAATGGAAATTCATTTTCTGTTAATGTCATTGTAGAATGAATTTTATGAAAGTATGCCCTAAGTAGCTACGTATAGTACAATGCAAGTATTCCCCCCCTCCTTTTTTTTTTGAGTGGCATATGGTGACATCAACTTGTACGCAGCATGTATTAAGTGTATAGTCCAAATTTCAAGGCCTGTAATGAAAACAAGAGGGAGATCGCATCCTTGTAATGAATACTTCCATGTTGTAGTAATCCAACATGCGGACTTACATTTTATAGGTACTCTATACAGACAGCCAGTATTGAAGCAAAGACCATCTTTGTTTATATATCAACTTTTTGTTCACTTAATATGTGGAAGTATTCACCTTTTAGACACTTCCCTGCTAGTTGAATGTTGACAGTCATTTTATAACATTTTGGCTTTAAAACAGCATTTACTTCACCCTTTAAGTGATGTTACCTGATCAAGAATAGGGAAATACATAAGGTCTAATGTTTTTCTTTATTTGTTGATACACTAAACTATGCTAATAATGGATGAAGCTGTTCATGTAGTAACTGAAAATGGTAGTATGAATAGCAAAACTTGGAGAAACAGTGCAAAAAACAGTCAAAATCTGTAGGCTTTTTTGAAACAAACCGTCTCATTACAACCAGCTTAAACCACACCTATCAGAACACTATATGAATATTCAAGGAGTCACACAGATGTATCATTGTATGGTATCATTTCTTATGACAGGTGATCCAACTCGTCCATTACAATGTCAAGAGGATGAATTTCGCTGTTCCAATATTAGTCAATGTGTGCCAATAACTGATGTTTGTGATGGTGTAGCACAGTGTGAAGATTTTAGTGATGAAACTTGCTGTAAGTAGTTTAGTTCTCATCATTTTCAATGTTAGTAACTGTTGAGGAAAGTGTCAGCTGTTAAATATGCTTGGAAAGTTTGTGGAATGAATCACAGTGTGTGCTTACTAGAACAGCACACAACCCCTTGAGTCTCTAATTCTGTTCATAAGAAGTATTGCCAAACAAAAATGGCTCACTAGTAGTAAAAACAGTGTTGCTTATGCAACCACTGTTTGTCTTTGATAAGGAGTTGTCTAAATTGTCATTTTGTATTCATCTTCATGGAGACTCGTTAAAGCCAGACAGATGAGCTATGCAAACAGTTTTCAGTCATTCAGCAGTCATCCAGTAGTACTGGCCATTATACAAAAGGGTGTGTATAGTGGAAAATCCAAATCCTAGGATTTGATTATGTCATGAAAAATGAGAAAAAAATGTCATAAGAGGTCATGACAATTATAAGATGAAAGTTAGGAACAATTTTTGTTTTTGAGAAACTTTGCATCGCCCTAAGACTTAGTATGGGATAATCTTATATCTTTATTATCAACTGGTGACTGCACTTTGATCGACGTAAATTCAAATAAGAGCATCATTCTTACTGGTCACATGAAACCCAAGTAAAACCTATTTTTACTCCAGTAAAGATTATTCAACACAGCCATTGAGGATTGTACTCGGTAAACCTAATGTTTCTTTATCTATTTGATTTTTAGTTTTTGGCACCTGTGAGAACAAAATCTGCAGTCAAAATTGCACACAGAGTGGTGCGCACTATGTATGTTTCTGTAGTATAGGATATCGGGCCAGTGAGCTGCATCATCAGTGTGAAGGTAATATGCAGATACCTATTTCACTATTAGTTTTTTCTGGTTGTGGATTGGAATTTGAGATTTTTTAAAGGAAAATATTGCGTTTGTTTTACACAAAATTTTCACATTTCTTAAACTAGACATGTAAATAGATACAGAATGATAGACAATTCGAAATAAGGCAGTATGGTACCTTTCTTTACAAGAAATAAGGCTCTCTCAAAAGTTATTTGGTTATTTGTTGCACAAAAGTAATTTGTTCACGCAAACTTTCAAAAATTCAAATGATGCAACATCCGTTACTCTTGAAATGCTGAATACTTTGAGGAAATAAAGCTACTGCTAGAGTTTATTGGTGAGACGGAATGGTTTAATAACCATTTAAGGTATTTTCTTTGTATGCCATGTTGGTGAATTTAAACACAACACTTCCCTTTAAGTATAGCTGTGGTACTAGGCTAATGTGATGACCAGTCAATGACCTTTGTCACAACTTCCAGCACAGTGGAAATACTCTGTCTCAAGTAGTTTTATAAAAACTTTAGTGAGTGTCATAAAACATGGAAAGTAGTTTCATAAAAAAATTAGTTTTCTTAAAAGAAGAAATGAGTTTTATTGAAGATAAAAAGTAATTTGGTGAAGGTGAAAAAGGTGTCAGAAAAGATAAGCAGAAGTTCATCTATTCATGGAACTTTGCAAGTAGTTCCATTGAACATGGCAAGTAGTTCTGTTGAACATGGCAAGTAGCTTCATGGAACTTGGCAAGTAGTTTAATGGAATTTGGCAAGTAGTTCCATTGAACATGGCAAGTAGTTTCATGGAACTTTGCAAGTAGTTTCATGGAACGTGGCATGTAGTTCCATGGAACTTGGCAAGTAGTTCCATTGAACGTGGCAAGTAGTTTCATGGAACTTGGCAAGTAGTTTCATGGAACTTGGCAAGTAGTTCCATTGAATGTGGCAAGTAGCTTCGTGGAACTTGGCAAGTAGTTCCATGGAACTTGGCAAGTAGTTCCATTGAATGTGGCAAGTAGTTTCATGGAACTTTGCAAGTAGTTCCATGGAACTTGGCAAGTAGTTTCATGGAACTTGGCAAGTAGTTTCATGGAACTTGGCAAGTAGTTCCATTGAATGTGGCAAGTAGCTTCGTGGAACTTGGCAAGTAGTTTCATGGAACTTGGCAAGTAGTTTCATTGAACGTGGCAAGTAGTTGCCTGGAACTTGGCAAGTAGTTTCATGGAACTTGGCAAGTAGTTCATGGAAAAAGATTATATTTCCATGAAAAGGAGGAGTTTTATGAAAGATATAAGTAAGTTTTGTGAGAGACAAAAGTATTTTTTGTGAGAGAGGAAGAGTAGTTTTGTGAAAGATGAATAGTTATTCCAGTTTTGGAGGTCGCTATTTTTTGACATTAGTCCACCACTAATGTTGAGGAAGTCTGTGGGCTTTTTCATATTAATTTCAAAACATCTGCCAGGCTGAATTATTTCTGGGGGGCTGGATGTCCCCCTCATTTCTGTTATTGGTATGGAGTGAACACTGTCTCTTTTTTTCATTCTCGTCAGATGTGGATGAATGCATTGAGAAAAACCCCTGTATGCAAGTTTGCCAGAACTTGGAAGGCACATTCAACTGCTCTTGTGCAGATGGTTTCATTGAAGGGGGCTTTGGTCAATGCTTTCCTAGAGAAGGTGAGTCATTTTTCATTTATGAATATAGTATCATTATATGCATAATGCTGCGAGAAAATGTTCAACTATAATTGAGGGATTAAGTGGAAGGGTATTTTATCATTGTTAAGGTCCTTACTTGTCATCTTCTTGTAAAGACTTGGCTCTTCAGAAGACTACATATGACCTAACCTTACAAAAACGTTAAGACAGGATAAAATACAAAAGGATGAGAAATACACCAAACACCTGGAAGAATATGTTTAGGTAACATATAGGACAGCATTACACAGTTTAAGTATGAATTATATTTGGAAACATTGGAATCCAAGCCATGTGTCAGTCCAGGACAGTATGAGCCTCTGAGGCTACTATTCACATTCACAGACATGAAAAAAACTCCTCATGTGATGGGCCTTAAGGGTGCGGTTTGGGGGTGTGGGGTGGTGGTGTCAGTGTGCAAAAGTATGGCCTGATAATTAAGAACTAGTGATCTCTCTTTAAGATTAGTAACAAATTACTTTTGTTTTGAAAGGTCATCTCGTACTCATCTGCGGTATGCCTCTTGGGGATATAAATTTGAGTAAAGTGCAGTGTCGTAGAGATATATATTTTGATGGGCATAATAAGGAAAATAGAATGGAAATGAATAAATTAAAACATTTTTTGCCGTTTATGTACTACTTGTAAAAAAAATTCAGGATTACAAAAATGTTAAATGTTTTGAAGCCATCTATGTTTATTTTTTTCTCTCATAAAACTAAGGTAATGTGTGCTTCCTTATTTCTGTGTTTGTGTCAGTGATCTTTACCACCAGTTGAATTTCTCTTCGAATCTATCTCATAGATGACCCAATTTTAATCAGTTCCCTTGGTGATGAAGTCAGATTTTTCAACTTGACTTCGATGGAGTACTTCAGAACTTGGAATTTGCCTTTCACCTGGGTGGCATCTTTGGATTATGATCCCTTTGACAGTAAGATCATACATTATTAATGATTGAAAATTTACTCATGAAGATGATAAGTTGACTAAGCACTTTCAATTGTAAAAAATATAATTTACGCGTCACAATCATTTTGAATGAATAAAGGGGATGGCAGGGGCAAAGATCTAAAGAGATGGTAACAAAACAAGTACTAGTTGTCAGGGTCTACTAAAAAGAAAATATTGCTGAAAGATATAATAGGAAATCGTGGAATTTGCCCCTCCCTACCCCAATATGAGGGCTCTTTGCATTAGAGAAGGACAGCAGCCATAAATAAAAAAAATCATAAAAAATTATAGCAAAATCCAGGCAAGGAGAGAATGAGGAGAGTAGACAGACTACACTGTTAAGATGTTTTAAAATAAGGTTGGGATTGCATATTTTTGCCCCGTAAAATGGCCAAAGGTTAAAGTATTAATGAAAAAGCAAAAGTGCTCAGAGACTCATTCTCTTTCTATGGCACACATTTCTCTGTTCATAATAGCTCTGATTGGAATTAATTTGCTCTCTTATACGATGAAAGTTAAGGGTATGAAACAGTTGTGGAATTTCTCCTTTTGTATTCTTATACATTTTGTTCACATAGAGAAAACTTTGTTTTGTTCACGTAGAGAGAACTTCATATTTCAATTGACATAAAGAGACCAAATTTTCATTTTAATTTTCAGATTTAATGTTCTGGATGGATACAGAACTGAATGTGGTGATAAAAACCAGCTTAGACGAATATCAACCTACTACCATGCACCTGGAGAGAGTAAATAGACCAAAGAACCTTGCTGTTGATTTCTTACACAAGTAAGACAAATAGTTCCCTACTCATTGAAGATAAAGGAACACAGTTATAGCAATGAGACAGTTGTATGTCAGTATAAAGTTACTCAGAATTTATATCTGGCTTTATATCTGGATATATCTGGCCAATATGAAGTTTTATTGGCCATATCTAGCCAGATTGAGCTAGATGTATCAAAGGATCTTGATATGTAGAATCAAGTTTTATATGGCTACATAAAGCCAGATATAACGAGATATAAATTCCCAAAATTGAAAGCAAGAAGCTGATAATGTCCACACGAACATGACATCAAACTGTTTGATCTGTGTCCATGCATCTTTCACAATCTGTGCCTAAATTTACACACAGTAACTTTACAATGAAATTTTATCAACGTGAAACAAATGTACTAAAATTCTACTTCAGCAGTAAGGAATCATAGAGCTTTTGGCTGTCAGGTTTTAAGCATTGGGTCTCATGATTTACAAACACCATCAGTCTTTATACACAGAGGAAGGAATCTTTTTTTTAAACTTTTTTCTTTGAACAAAAAAGTAATTTTCTGGTAACATAGATACTTTCACATGCTATTTTATCCTTTTCTTTAGAAATGTTTACTGGACTGATGTGGGAGCTGAAAGTGGTGCCACAACCCTTTATGATGTGGCACGAATTTCTGTAATGAACTACGCTGGAAATTTTCAGCAGGCTGTGATCAGGATAAAGGAACCAGGATACACTAAGGGCTTTGGCATCAACCCAAGGAGAGGGTTAGTTTGATTTGATTGATTGATCAATTGATTGATCAATCTAAACTTGTACTTTTATGGTATTTTGTTTAAATTGTTATTGGTAGAGATGCAGTGAATAGATCCGGTGGAATAAGATGGAACGCTTGACACCTTTCAATAATTCCTTGATAATTTCCTTTCATCCCCCCCCAGCCTCCCTTTGATCCAGCGTGATCCCCTACTGTATCAACTTTAATCAGCACCCTTTTTGGAAGGATTATCACAAATCATAAACTGTCCTTGAAGTGTCAGTGTAGTCATTCCAATTTTGAAATAGTGTACCCTGTATCCTAATTTATGTGTGTGGCTCTTTGAAATATTTATTGAATTTTACAATCATGCGGGATACCCTTTTGTTTTCCTTTCTGATTTTTCAATAGGTGTGTTCAGAGACATA
The DNA here is from genome assembly GCA_009936505.3 of Holothuria glaberrima. Classification (NCBI taxonomy): domain Eukaryota; kingdom Metazoa; phylum Echinodermata; class Holothuroidea; order Aspidochirotida; family Holothuriidae; genus Holothuria; species Holothuria glaberrima. Next base: position 2,034 of record WURT03645530.1, on the reverse strand, counting down.
AACTATGTTTGAAACCGAAATTAGAAGATATGGGAAAGATAAATTTAGCCCATGCTTCAAATTAATGGGGCTTGTATGATATCTCATGCCTTTTTATTGTTTCTCCTCTAGTCTTATGTACTGGTTCAACACAATGGGTTCTGAAGGGCAGCCAGTCATTGAGAGCTCCTGGATGAGTGGCCAGATGCGTCAAGAGATTGTCACCAGGGGAGTCCTCTCCGTGGAGGATTTCTCAATTGATTACGCCCACCATGATGTAGTCTACTTTGTTGATACAATACATGGAATCTATTCCATGAACTATGACGGTAGCTTTGTTACCCAGCTGGGAAGTATGCGGGGTAAGTTATCTGTGATAATGTTGCTTGTTTCTAATGTAATTTGGCTTCTGGGCAGTCTGTTTAGGACTTTTTCTATGTGAAAATTTCCCTTGAATAACTTTGTCTGCTTAACTACCTTCCCTACCTCTTAAGATTCCCACCTGGGCAGTCCCAAATTATATGCACATTTTATGATGGAGAGGCAAACCTGACAGCAGTCATTGTGATTGGTAAATGTCCCTCAGGGGTCATTATTAGGGGAGTGAGGGAGGGTCCCCTTATGTGAAAAGGTCCCCAGGTAGAAGTGGTCCAATCACATGTCATCTGCTCAATGAAAGACAGGGTAGTATTTGAAAGTGGTGGTAGGGTTTTACCAATGGGTACAGGAGAAAGGGAATTACCTTATAGGCAGGTCATGGTTTACAAACCTCTCTTACATCTGTAACATCCGTTGATATAATTTAAGGTGGCTAATGTGTGAAGAAGTGAACACTTCCTCATATATTAGAAGGATTTTTTTTTTTTTAACAGTAGGGTACTTTTGATCTGTAGATGTATCAGTCTGTAATTTTAGGAAATATCATTTGTAACTATGGGATAAATCAAAGGATGTTTAGGAGGGAGGGAAAAGCAGAGTTAGAGCAAAAGTGAGTGTCCTTCTTGTAGTGTACAGGGATGTAAGACTTCCGGCAATTGCCGGATTTCCGGCAATTTTGTTTTTCCTAAAAAAACCTCCGGCAGCCGATCGCATCTCGGCTGCCGGAAAAAAATTTGTGTTCCTTAAAATCTCCGGCAACGGACTACAACTCGGTCGCCAGAAAAGAAAAATTGGTGTGCCTAAAGAATCTCCGGCCGCAGGGCAGGAAAAAAATGTGTTCGTTACTTCTAACTTCTTCTGGAAATTGTAGTTACAAGAGGCCTCTTAAACATGATCATATAGCCTGTACAGAAGCCGGCTGTGTATGATAATATAGCCGTCCTATTGCCATGGCTTCCCGCTACACAGAAATCGAGTTCTGCCTGCCCGCATAGCTAGTCCTTGCCGCGGACAAAAATATTTTAGAGCTGTTCATTCATACACCGGGCCGGGAATACACGCAGGTACGTAGCTACGCACATGGGCGGTGCCGAAGATCTGCAATGTTGTTGTGAATTCTTCGGACAGGGTGTACTGCAATTGCTCATATTCTTGAGAGGGTGTACCACAATAGCATTACGTTTCGGACCTTTTCCGATGCGATGTGTGCACACCGTACCAAAGCCTAACGTTGTGCAACCATTAATGTAACTCTGTTGTGAACTTGTGATGATACTGTGGCCTGCCTGCATACCTACCCACTGAAGTGACCTTGTGAAGTTAGAGTTAAGTTCGCAAGTTGAATGTAAATGTTGCCATTAAACTTGTGTATGATGCCGATGATGGCAATCCTAATCAGTGCAGTGCAGTGCAGTGCACGTGCATTTTAAGCAGTGGGCATTGGGCTTAACATTACATTTGTGAGTATTCGTACGTACCAATTAAAAGAGCGTAGCCCAACGTATATTTAGAAGACTGCACTAGCCTATGTATTATTTTTTAAATTAAGGGTCTAACTTAACTGTTACTTAATGGAACGCAGTATTCGAGGAAGTGCACGTTTATTAAGGATGGAAGTCAAAAGAAATGCGGATGTGAAAGACATTGATAAAGGGATAAAGAACAAATTCAAGTGGC
>WURT03645519.1:7506-19525 GCA_009936505.3 Holothuria glaberrima | reverse complement strand
TTTTGTGAACTGTGGTTTGGAAATTGACAAGAGCCAAACAGACACAATACATTCACTCAACATGTGAACTACTTTTTTCTGAGAAATTCTTTTATTCCTTTGTAATGAAATCTTTAGAATTTTTCTTGACACTGTGAGATCCCTGGAACAAGTGAGCCAACAAGCCAACTCGCCCCCATGACAACTCGGCCCCATGACACTAACTCGCCCCATGACAAATCGCCCCTGTGACAACTCAGCACCATGCCAACTCGCCCCATGCCAACTTGCCCCCATGCCAACCAGCCCCTATGCCAACTTGCCTATACATACTCGCCCCTATGACAACTCAGCACCATGCAAACTTGCCCCATGCCAACTAGCCCCATGCAAACACACCCCCATGATGCCAACTCGCCCCATTTATGCCAACGTGCCCCAATGATACCAATTCGCCTCATGCTGCCGCCTCGCCCCCATGATGCCAACTCGCCCCCATGATGCCAACTCTCCCCCATGATGCCAACTCGCCCCAATGATGCCAACTCGAACCAAAGATGCCAACTCGCCCCCACGATGCCAACTCGCCCCCACGATGCCAACTCGCCCCCACGATGCCAACTCAACAAGATGATACCACTCGCCCCCACGATGCCATTCCTGGTCATTCCTATCTTGAGATATCGCGATTACAAGCTAAGTGTCACAAACACACACATACATACACACACACGACATCACCATCACATAAGATTCCTTGCCTGCCTTCAGCAAGGAATCAAAAACCACATCTGTCAGACTATTATTGTTTCATAAACCGTCTTGACTCCAAAGTTGCCAAAACAATGGAGTCTTCATGGTTTATTTAATTATAATAGCCTGCCAAATGGAATTTATTCCTGAAGTCATTGGTGATGATAGAACTGTTAGGACTGTTGTAACAATACAAATTGGTGTTAGTAGAAATGAAACAAAGGTGAAATGGGTAAATATCCATGTTTATGGTCTATACAACCAATATGCAACACACTCCATTGAGGTTTTGTATAAAATTCATTTGAACAGCTGCTTCTGCTTGTTTAGAAAAGATTACTGTAACACGTAGACAAATCCTCTTGGGACATATTCTGCACTTTCCATGATTTTGGCAGGTTGAAAAGTTGCAAAGAACATACCACTCTTTGATGAGTTCAGTAATGAGGTTTAATTGTAGCAAAATATGATATCAACACTTAAGTACCAACCTTAATAAAGACCACTGAGCTTCAATAACACAGGGAATCCCAGTGAAAAATGGGACGAAAAATTACTACTTTTGGACAATTCTGTCCAAAATCTTCCAAAATCGTCCTACCATTAAAAATTGTCAAGAACAATTATACATTCCAGTATCGCTGCCTGGACAATTCCATTGTAAAGCAAGGTTGGATTTGCGATCAGAGTCGTAAACCTTCAAGGTTTCTTTGTGTTTGGAAGATACAATTCAGTTTGTCCTCCAGCCGTGAGGTGGAAAATTCCCATTTTAAAGTAGAACAGTCAGCAAATTACACAATAAAACATTCCTTTCTTAGTAACCTTGGAAAATCGTCCAAAAGCAGCAATTTTTCCTACCAAAATAGTCTAAAAGGGGAAGGATGAATATGAAGATAAGAAAATGTCGTCCAAAATCTTCCAAAACTGTCCCATTTTCCAGTGGGATCTATAAGTGTTACAAATAACATGACTTGTCATGGTCCTTACTTTGGAGGAAACTTTTGTCCACTTCAAATTTCAACCTTAATGACTTCATAGACCATTTATAAGTATGTTTCACCTCTCAACATGATAAAATTGAAAATGTTATTTTTACCCTTCTTGATCTACTGAGTGTACACATATTTTGATTTTTCTTTCTCAATAGCCTCCAATAACTTTTGTCTTCCATGAGAAGAAACACACACAGCTCCTCTGCTCAGTACAAGGCATTGATACATCAAATGTAAAAGACCTATTAATGCTAAATAGATTATCTTGGGGTATCTAGTTTATAAAAATTCAACAGTAAACCTTTGTTGGCCTAAAACGATCAACCAAAAGCAACACCACAAAACATGTGGGTGGAAGTAATATTTTCATAACATTAGGTATCTGCATATAAAGTATATTATATCCGTCAATTTTACTATTAATAGACATTGTGTTTGATACAAGTTTTCTCACAGTTTTAGCTCAAATGATCTTTGACCCGAAGAGACCTCAGGTGAGGGCTTCTTGCTTAATATAACACATCCACATACCAAGTATGAAAAGTATCTGTGATTCTCATGTAGAGGTATTAGTGCTTAAAAGCAGGGCAAAACAGACATGTATATCATCAAGGCTACAGAGACTTCTCCTGTCATGCAAGGTAAGGAATTTGATCAACTTAAAGGCCCATCTACATGACCATACATTTGTTCGTGAACATCGTCATACAAATGTTTGAACAGCTGTTGGGAGGATGAAACATGCAGTTCAAATTTTAAACACCTTCATACATGTTGAACATTGTTCACATTTATTGGGAAAGCAGTCCAAGCAGTCATACTTTTGTCCATTAGTATCCTTATACAAATGCATGATGCTGTATTTGACCAAATGTATGATCATGTAGACAGGGCTTAAGTCTGAGCATGAAGCTTACTTGCACAATCCACACCGGCCACTGAGAGGTTTCCCACAGATGGTATCTACTAGTCCATCAAGAGTCTCTTGTTGTTCCTTGACTGAACACACCTGTAGCCTTCCACTACTGTAACCAGCAGCATTTGAAGTTTGCCTGTAATAAACATTATGTTTCTGCCAGGGAGAATAATATGATAAAACAGGTAAATTTAAATAGAACTGTAAATCATTGTCACTCTTTCATACTACACCATCCTTGACACTAAGTCACAAATTTGAGAAAACTAATTAAGACTTCAACTAATATATATCAACTGGTTTTAAGACAAATAAAATGTCATCTTCCTTTTCATTGCCCTTGTAATTATTGCTAAAATACTGGTATTTACACTAACTCTTATAGTCCAGCTAACACTTACACTCACAAGCTGTCACAGTAACAATAATTATAATTCAGACCTTAGAGGGCAGTTGTTCTACCATGCTAAGCTACAATGAATGTGGATGAAAACTGCCCAATTAACATTTTCACTATAACAAACTCAACAATTTTGATCGAATCTGATTTTCTGTAAAAGGTCAGTTCCTCACAGATGCTAAGCTTCATATTAATTGCTTCAAATGCCACCTCCTCTTCTACTCTAACAAAGAACTGGAATAAGTTGAATTAATGCAGTAGTTATTTAGTTGGTCTCAGAAAACATAACCAACAAAATCAATAAATTGGAAACTGAATTAAAAAAGTTGGATGATGCTGAAGGAATCCAAGTGATTATGAAATTACTTTGTACTATATTGCATAGGCTGCCAGAGATAAGTGTACACCTACCTGGAGTAACTGTTGTAGATCATGGTAATTCTCATCGCGAAGATGATAAAAGCAATCCCTTGGGTGGTGAGCATGCAGCCCTTTACCCTCACAAGATGGCAGCAGATTACATGCAGGCTGTACATGAAATGAAATGAACTGGTAATTTTCTTAGCCTTACACAAATTATAAATGAGTAGATTGAATGGTAGAGATATGGAAGATAACATTTTGACAAAAATATTTATCCACATACACAAATTATTCATTAAACAAATTATTGATATAGAATAGCATAAATTGAGAATACCGTGGTATTAAAAGTAGAAGGCGTCATCAGAGTGCAGTTTATGCATCAAAACCTTATCTATAAAGACAGTCATCCATGGACAGTCAGTAGGCTTTGTTCCTATATATGCCCTTCTTGAAGAACTGCCTGATATGAAAATTATCAAAACATATACGTCATATCAAAGACTATTACAGTGAAAAAGTTAAGTCTCCCCATCTCCATCATGGAAGTAAACCCCTTTCCCCCTTACAAAAATCTAGCTCACTCTCGGATTCATAAAGCATTGTATGTCTTGCTTGTCTTCCTCATTCAAACTACCTGAGGCTAGTGGGGGGGGATATTTTCGCAAAGGGGGCAAAATGCTCATAGGTGAAAGAAGTATACCCCTTCATGCCAAATTTATTCTAAAAGTATTGGCTTGTGTACTGGTCAAGAAACCACAAACTTACATAGGTACGGAATGGCAAGTTGCAACCACAGCAGAACTGATGATGACACTGTGGACAATTGAAGTGCATGCAGCCACCTTTAGCCAGTTCATAGCGCATCTTGCATTTTGGGCAGTCTGGAATTACAAATGAGAATACACAAGTGTGAGGGTTAAGAAAAGGGATAGACACAGAAATATTGGAATAAGGATACAAGGACTAGCCAAGGTCAGGATTAAGGTTAAGGTAAGGATTAGGCACATGGAAGAGGGTTTGAATAAGTTTAGATTTTTCAATCTGCACGGTGAACCATATTCAGTTTATCTTACAAATTGATAAAACCAAAATGCAACAGGTTCATTTCATACCAAAACTGTTATGGTTTATTATATCATAGGTTCACCAACTCTCATCCTAATCCTAATCCTATTCCCAGCCCCATTCTATCCTAAGCTGATCCTTAGGTTACACTTTTATGTTCTTTTTGATCCAACACACATGATACCAATAGTTTTACCCTAACCTAACCCCTATTCTAACACTGACCTCACTATTGACTTCTGAGAATTAAAGATGTTGGAACAAAGAGATGTTGGTGAACATATAGAGCAGCCACCAGACCTCATCCTCATCCTAATTGCACACTTACCCTCCTCATCCTAACCTTGGCTTGGACCCTGTGCACACTTTTGTATAGCCGACCAAACTTTGTATAGTGGATCTTTGATCTAGAAAACCTTTGGTCTAGAGGGATGCCCCACCAAATCGTGGGTCACCTTAATTAAGCAACATTTTTTATTGTCCAGTTAAATACTTCATGGAAAGTAAAAATATTCTTCCCACAGTAGAAGTACCCATAGGATACAACTATGTCTACAAATTTCACTGAGGGGTAGCCACTAAAGGAGTGGAGATGCATGGGATCATAGTCCATCAAAATTCTCTCATATAAATTGAGCATTTAGAAAATTTTGAAACGACACAGATTATCATGGGAAATGCTTTTTCCCAGTACGTTTCACCTCAACAGAGGTAAACATTTTTGTCTCCAAGCACAAGCATAAGACATTGTTTCCTCTTTAAGCTATGTCTGCTTTTTATTGGAGGCCATCTTCAAACAGATTAACACAGTACATGTGCCTCCTCATTACTTAAATAACATGCGTTCCTATGGATTGTGTCAGGAAAATGTTCAATACTACTTTCAAGAGCTTAATAAATGGTACCTACTTATTCCATTCTCTTTGAGATGAGCTGCCAGGCCCTGCTGCTGGAATTCTGGGTCATTAGCTTTCTTCCAGGCATCAAATTTTTCACAGGAAATATTTTTATGCTGGTCCAACCACTTGAGATTGACAACAATAAAAATTGTGAAACTACTATGCAGGGCTCCCACATGTGATCATCAAAAATATTGGAATCAGTACAAAAACTTTGTCAGCAAAATGTAGGAAAATATCTGTGGGACTTGCAAGGGTTGGCTATTGGGGAAACTTGAAAGGATGATGTCAAAGAACCTGCCCCAAGTTGGTATAATGAGTACTTCTATGCTACTACAGCTGCAGTCAGCCACGATATTTAAATTTTTTTGCTTGGTGGTCCTTCTTATCACAGTTCCATTATCATCTCCACCAATACATTGGGTGGCTTATATGTGACACTACTATTTTAGCACCATAACTGGCTGGCCTATACCAGGGCACCAACAGCATCTCAAATGTAGGGGATGTGACCTTGACCAGCACTGCATGATGCAAGAACAAAGCTCTAGATACACAGGCCCAGGAGCCTGATACAGCTAGACCTTGGAAAATTTTGGATTTCATGCTGCTCTGTGATGTAATCTGATTCACTTTCCTTACACTTTATACCCATTCTTTAGCTAAAGCTTAAAATCTGTATCTTTCAAACTTCTACAACAATTTTAATCACTTTATCATTTCCAATTTCTCCTACTTATATACTGTAATAGTACACCATCATATGGTGTTAATATACTACCAAGTAATGTCACTAAAATTCTCTACCATTTAAATGAGCTCCATCCATACCACAAACATTTCATATAATTGAACAGCTGTACCATTCAGTCACAGTATTTTACCACATCATGACATATTTTTACTTTTGTCACATATTGCAAAGTTTTGGGTAGTATGGTACCTACTTACTTTTAAACTGTGAACTTGATCAGCTATGGTATAGAAGGAATTTAGTGACAGAGTTTTTCCAAATTATTGGCCAAAGTGACCTGTGACTCACGTTTTGAACTATAAAAAACACAAAAAACTATCTGAAATTTTTTCTAATAGTTCCCAACATATCATGTGGTTTTATGACTTTTTCTAACATACTGATAGGCAAGTATTTTGCCTCAATATTCGCAACATATTACAGTATGTAGTGGAATAAAATGACTTTTACCAACATACTGATAGGCAAAAAAAATCATTTGAGCTAACCTTTGACCAATGATGTCATCAACTACGTACGTAAGTTTTTACATAGAAGTTTTTATAGTCAAGTACCCATCAAGTGTAAAATTGATCTGCTTACAATTTAGGAGTTTTCAACACTTTTTTGCTCCAGCACAAATGCACTCATACACTCTGATATGTCTGCTCATTCACATTTCTGATGTTAATAGTGCAATATCTCATCTCCCTATACATTACGTGTAAAAAGATGGCATAAAAATAATGATGTGCAACTACACAATTTACTTCAGATGACAAAGCATTGACAGTTCTAAAAACTTACTGGCTTATTGCAATCAAAACACTGATATTTTCTACACTCAGGACACTGAACTTTTTTCTGTTGTCTTTCATTGATAAATCCAGCACTACACCCCTGCAATGAAAAAGGGTACTAATTGATAGGTAACTTTCAGAATTACATTGCAAAATGAAAAATTCCCTTCTCTATTGAGAATGAGAAAAGAAACTGGTTACAGAAGACATGCGGGTAATAGCTTCTAACCTCCAATCCATGCTCCAGCCACATTGCAAGCATAAGAATGATAGTACAGTCCATGGTAGATGAATGGCTCATTATAGGCTTAATGGAGAGGCCACAAGTACTTGCATAAACATCATAAAACAGCAACATGGAATAAAATGTTAGAGAAAGAATGTTACCTCACACTGCAAAGTGCAAGTATCTTTGACTATTCCTACGAAATTTTGCAAGAAGTCTCGCAGTGAACTGAAAAATTGTGCTGTAGCATGCAAAACTAAATATAACTGTAAGTACTGTATATTCTCTGATTAACGCCTCCTCTTACACCCCCCCCCACGGTAAATTTTAACTTGAGAAGGCCCAGGCCTAGGCCTATGCTACAGGCCTAAGCCTAGGCTTAAGCCTAACATTAAGGTCACAACAGTACAATGTCAAAAACAATTTACCTTTTCAGAAGGTTTGCAGTTTGATCCATGTAAAACTTTCCAAAACACAAAATAATAACCACAAAAGATTACATGTCCAAATAAAGGACTGTAGTAGTTCATTCCAACAATAGTACCATATACATACAGTGTGATTACACACACATAGCTTAAAAGTTGCAACCCTGGGCTACTGACGTTTATCAACCCTCAAATAAACATCTGCAATATATGCAATATATCCCTGGCGTTTATTACAGAATATACGGTAACTGATTCTTATAAAGTGGAAACCATGTGTACATTATTGTACATATATAATGGATAGTAGATAACCAATGCACAATCTTCTTGACAGAAGCTCTGATGCTTTTAACTGCAATTTCACTTTTTGCACTTGCATGGTATGAAGAAATGATCTTTGAGATTTGTTTTTGTGTTTTGTGAAAAAACATGTTAACAACAACTTTTAGTTTCATAAAATATTTTAAACAACACCTTCTTTAATCTTTACTTTGACAGCATAATGATTCACTTTGGATGCAAACTGTGAAAGTTACTGAAATCTGAAAAATAAAATGTTATCAATATAACTCTTTCACTTTTCCTTTATTTATGTTGTACTAGTCAAGGGTTGTGATGGAACACCTTTTCAACTTTAATGCCAATCCATAACTTCTGAAGACTTTGCAGCACTGAAATCCCCACTACAATCTACTAAATACTCCATGAACCAAACCAGTTAATAGTGAAGCTTGTGACAACAGACATGGTACACTGTATATGCTTAATTTACAAAGAAGGTGGGTATGGTGTCAATTGTTGCATAAATGGAACTATGGCATCTGAGGAGAGTTTCAGCTGTTGAAAATATATTACTAGGATAAGAAAAGGTTAGTATGTCTGAAAAATAGAACAAAATGAGAGAAGATGGTTTTACTAACATGTGCACACCATCTGAAATTAGGATCTGCCACCAATGCCCATGTGGCAAGCTTTACTTCATAGAGTTCGTAGTCATTCTTTTTGAGATATATCTTCAGCTGAGGAAAAAATATATCGATTTATATATAAACCAGAAAGTCCAAAGGCTTAGTGATTCCTTGCCGGAAGGAAATGAAATGTTCCAACTTTCACACCTTGCACTATTGTATTTACTAGCAAACAGCTAACATTTTGACTATTTCACTGCCGCTGACCTCATTTAACCTTTGACCTTGATCAAAACCTATAGTATTCTTCCTCTAAATATGATAAATCCTCATACCAAATAGTAAAAGTGTAAATCAATTCTACTTTGAGATATGTTGTTTACGAGCAATTTCCAGTGCTTTCATAGTTTTAAAATGGTCAGTAACTTCAGATAACCCTTGACCTCTATAAAAAACAACAGGGTTCATCTTCTGAGTATAATGCATGCCATATTTGAAAAGTATTCACACTTTCTACCTTGGGAAAGTGTGTTTACAAGATTTTTGGTTTCTGAACTTTGGCCACCTCACGTGACCTCTCACCTCTACCAAAAACAATTGGGTACTTCCTATTAACATTATGATATCATGTGTTAACAAGTCAATTGCAAGGTTTTCTCAGTTTAACCTCTGGTGACCTCAGATAACACATGACCACCACCAAATAGAATACCATTTTTCTTTTAATAATGACAAATCTATACACCAAATTTGAAAAGTGTCTGTCATTGCTATCTTGAGATATCTTGTTTACAAGGTTTTCGATTTTTTACCTCTGGTGATCTCAAGTGTTCTTTATGTTAACAAGCGCATTTACAAGGTTTTTGCAGTTTAACCTCTGGTGACCTCAAATGACCTTTGACCTCCACCAAAAACAATAAGGCTCTTCCTCTCAACATGACAAATCTATTACCACAATGAAACGGTACATCATTGCTATCTTTGAGATTTGGTACTTATAAGGTATTCAATTTTTTATACCTCTGGGGACCTCAAACGACTTCCGACCTCCACAAAAGACAATACCATTCTTTCTTTAATCATGAAAAATCTACATACCAAATTTGAAAATTGTGTCTGTCATTGCTATCTTGAAATATCATGTTTACAAGGTTTTCAATGTTTTACCTCTGGTGATCTCAAATGAACTTTGACCTCCACCAAAACAACAAGGTTCTTTCACCTTGACATGAACTATATATACCAAATATGAAAAGTGTCTGTCATTGGTATCTTGGGATATTGTTTACAAGCCATTTACAAGGTTTTCACAGTTTAACCTTCAGTGACCTCAAATGACCTTTGACCATCTTTCTTTTAACATGACAAATCTACATCATGAACATCTCCCCCATGCAGTTAGACTGCAAATTTTAGCTTTCTTGGCCCCCATCTGACTGTAACTTTATCTTGCTGCCCTCCTCTGCAAACACACTGGGCTCCTTTTGCAAATACACCAAGTTCGGTGAACTGTGAGTTTTTTCACTAGATACTTCACACGCATGAAAACTGAGACAGCTTGAATGATTAGCTACTTAATAGGTAAACAGAGCGGAAGCCTACTGTTTACCTGAGGTGTGAGAGGATATGAATTGTTTAACAAGCGAGCCAAGTGGAAAAACCTGCGCAGGCCTGCAGTCAGCAGGTTTTGGAAGCTACCTAAATCCAATGGGAGATTTCTTGGCATGATATATCAAATATGAAAAGTGTCAGTCATTGCAGTCTTGAAATTACATGTTTACAAAGTTTTCGTTTTTTGACCTGTAGGGACCTCAAATGACCTTTGAGCTCCACTCAAAACAATGGGGTTCTTCCTCTCAACATGAAAAATCTTTACACCAAATATGAAAAGTGTCCATCATTGCTATCTTGAGATATCGTGTTTACAAGCCATTTACAAGGTTTTCTCAGTCTAACTTCTGGTGACCTCAAATGATCGACCTTTGACCTTCAGCAAAATCAATAGGGTTCTTCCTGTCAACATGACAAATTGATACACTAAATATGAAAAGTGTACTTCATTCCTGTAATGAGATATCGTGATTACAAGGTTTCAGTCTTTGACCTCTGGTGACCTCAAATGACCTTTGACTCCAACAAAAACAAGAGGTCCTCTTAATCTGACGATTCTATACCAAATATGAAAGAATCCGTCATTCCTAACCTGAGATATCCTGATTACAACAAGCATCACAAACACACATTCACACACACACACCACATCACCATCGCATAGATCATGAGCCTTTGACAAGGAATCAAAACTGAAAGATACTTCCTTGGGAAATAGGAGGCAATTTGTTGTTAATATAACACTTTCAGCTAAGTTTTCACAATGAAGTGGAACAGCTGCTTCTGCAGCACATTCATTGTCAAATATCAAGCATGCACACACTTAAGCATGACTACACATATAAGACGTTTTGCCATTGTAACCAAAACATTGTTTACAGTTGCTCATTTCATTTTACAATCATTTCTTATCACCCAAACACATCGTGTTGTGTATCTTACAAAAGCTTACTTTAACTATCTGAAGTATCTCAATTTACAAGTAGGGAGAAGTGAATAACTTACCAGGGGACCAAGCAGTGAGAAGTAGAATTGGTAAATCCCTTCATCGCTGTCTTCCAACTTTGGATTATTACAAACTGGGCAAGAAAATTTGTACATACATGCCGTGGTTTTTGCCAGAAAAGAAAAGTTTTGTGCAAAGCATTCTTTGCAAATGAGACATTCACATGTTGGTATGACAACCAGCTGAAAGTTAAAAAAGTTAAATGGCTTTAACAAGGTGGCCGCATAATAGCTTGAGCTTACTACGAGTGATGAAATGGCTTTTGGCCGATGTCTTTAAGATGATGATGAAACTGTTCCAGGCATTAAAAAACAAAATGCAAATATACATTGAGGTTTCGATGATGTATGTTTTATTCCATATAATGCCATGATCCCATTTCTTTCAGTCACTGGTGAAATGCTATTTACATGTGTTGGAAATTTTCACATGTTGACTCCTGGTGACCTAAGATGACCTTTGACCTCCACCAAAAACAAAAGGGTTCTTCCTCGTACCATAATGCATCTACATAGTAAGTATGAAATTCATCCAAGCTTCCTACATCAAGATATGGTGTTAAAAAGGTTTTCAGAGTTTGTCCCCAGTGACCTCAGATGACCTCTGACCTCCACCAAAACAATTAAGTTCTTCCTCTAACCATAATGCATCTACACACTATGTATTAGCAATTCATTCAAGCTTCCTACCGCGAGATATCTTGTTAACAAGGTTTTCAGAGTTTGACTACGGTGACCCCAGATGACCTTTGACCCCTAACAAAAACAGAGATTTTTCTCTTACCATATAACACATCTACATACTAAGTATGAAGTTTATCCAAGCTTCCAACCTCAAGATATGTTGTTAACAAGGTCTTCAGAGTTTGACCCCTGGTGACCCCAGATGACCTTTAACCCTGATCAAAAATAAAACAGATCTTAATCTTACCATA
>WURT03645508.1:0-19533 GCA_009936505.3 Holothuria glaberrima | reverse complement strand
ATAATAATAATAATAATAATAATAATAATAATAATAATAATAATAATAATAATAATAATAATAATAATAATAATAAACATTAAATATTCTTTATGTGATAGGAAGGCACATATCCCTTTTTAGTGCCGTAACATAAAAGCACTGTTAAACCTTTTACATTGCACTTTTAAGTGTTCTTGAATTGCTCTTGTGGTTCGATAAAAGCCGACTCAAAATGTTATGATCGTGTCTATTTCTTAAAACCGGAAAATCGTGTACCCTACGAAGGATCGATTCGGAATTATTTAGATTGACTTCAATAAAAGGTTTTAAAGAACAATCTTTTAGAAGCAGTCAGCAACAGCTATACATATAGTGGGCCTGATGGTTGACATCATTTATTTAGGAGTTGTCCCTTAAATCACGTACTTAGAAGAAGCCGAACTGGGTACAGTCTGTACGCTAAAGTATGGTGAGGAAAATGAAAACCGTTTTTCTTGTGATAGACTTACTGGTTTCCCTGTGTGATTTCAAAGGTAAGTGTATATTTAATGGTTTCAAATTATGACGCTTTAGAAAGGTAACTGAGTGATACCTTCCTGCTAAATTTCAACTAAGGGATACATACTTCTTTGTCTCTATCCTCTCAAATCAGGGAGTTGCAGCCTTAACTCAAATCAACTTTTACGCCGCCTTTTTTTACTAGGTTACAAATTGTAAAAACGGCTGGTGAAAATATACTTACAGTGAAATGTCATTTTTTTCAGGTGTAACTTACACAAGGTCGTGGCTAAGGTGAAGGGGGGGGAGGCAGGGGGGAGCCTAGAAAACAATTTCGCCACTTTGAAAACTCAAAATTAATATTGCCTGCGCGTTTTTTGTATGTTTTGTCGCATTTTGCCCCTTCAGTAACTTGTCTACATGCGGGTCTGATTACATAGCCTACGTTAGACTCTGCTCTCACTTTAGCTAAATGTATTCAATTGAATAATTTCCTTACACTGCCATTTTATGTACACATGCGTTCAACCTTTTTGATTCGTAGCCGAAGGGGAAATGAATTAACGCATCCACGCTGGCGAGTGTATGTATGTGTGAGCGTGTGTGAATGTTTGTGTGTTTGTGGCCCTTATAGCTTGTAAACACGATATCTCAAGATAGCATTGATGGATACTTTTTATATTTGGTTTATAGATTTATCATATCAAGAGAAAGAACCCTTTTGTTTTTCACAAGGTCACTGAGGTCACTGAAGGTCAAACACTTAAAACATTGTAAACGATTTATCTCTAGATAGAAATCACGGATACTTTTCATAATGTGGATACATGATGGTAAGCAAATGAATTCTTTTGTTTTTGGTGGAGGGCAAAGGCTATCTGAGGTCACCGGAGGCGAAACTATGGAAACCTTGAAAATGACCTGTAAGCACGTTATCTCAAGATAGGAATGATGGATACTTTTCACATTTGCATATAGATTTGCGATATTGAGAGAAAGAACCATCCTGTTGTGAGGCAATTGCTTGTTATTTTGAGGTCACCAAAGGTCAAAAATCGAAGACCTGTGAACACCATCTTTTACGATAGGAATAATGGATACTTTGCATACTTGGTACACAGATTTGTCATATTCAGAGAAAGATCCCTCTTGCTTTTTGTGGAGGTCCAAGGTCATCTGAGGTCACTATGTAGACGTGGAACTATGATAATCCTTGTAAACTGCTCTTAAACATTAAATCTCAAGAACAGACAATGTGCCTTACCTGGAAATTGTGTCGTTTCGTGGCCAACGGAAAGGGAGGGCTGACTGGTTATACCATTCCAAGGATAAAATTATAGAAAACAACACATATCTTTTAACAAGCATAACTTTGGTAAATGCATTAGAAATTCCAATTTAATTACCTAATGATGGACTTATGCCATGACCATTATAATTTAAAGCAACTTACAACTAACGTGTATCTTGTTGGTGTAGTGGAAAGTTCTCGGTTTACCATTCTTACGGCCAGGTTTCAAACCCCTTTCTAGAACTTGTTTTCAGTTTTTGTTATTCAGTTTTGTCTTCTGTCACTTATCATACGGTGGAGGTCAGAGGTCATTTGAGGTCACCACAGGTCAAAAGCTAAAAACCTTTCAAACACAGTTTTCGTAAGTTAGGAATCATGAATGCTTTTCATACGTGGGATGTGCATGTTTCATACTTAGAAAAAAAAACCGACTGCATGGTCAAGTGATTAGAGCATCCGACTTGCAGCCAGGAGGTCGGGGTTCGAATCCTGGCCGGGTCATACCAAAGACTTCAAAAATGGAACCTACTGCCATTGTGCTTGGTACTCAGCATAAGCAATGGAGTAGGGAAAACAAGCCAGTGAGCCACAACTGGAATAAAGGCCGTAACCGGCCCGACATAAACCAATTGGTTACAAACTGAGCCGTAAAACCTCATCTGTTTGTTTTTGGTAATGTCCAAACGTCTTGCATGTCACCAGCGGTGGAATTACGAAAACATTGTAAACTGTTTCGTATATGGATGCCACATACTAATTACAAGAACTTTGTTATTTTTGAAGAGGTGAAAGTTATTTGGAGTCACCAAAATGTCCTTTGCATTTGTTGGAAACCTCGAAAACACGATTGATCATAAAAGGTATTCTTTACCGACCTCATAGTTGGCATGGGGATGCCCCCATATTACGTTCAATATGTCACTTGTTTTGATGGAGGTCAAAGGTCATTTGAAGTAAATAAAAAGAGGTCAAAGTGTAAAAACCTGGTATGTATACTGTGAGGGTTCCAATAAGTCAGGGTAACCCTGATGTTTGGGTACGTGTTTACATTCACGGCCAAATGAAGCATTCCTCATGTCGGGTTACCCTGACTAGGGTCTAATACACAGCAGATGGACAACCCATATTATTTACAAGAAACCCATTGTTTATGATGAAGGTCAAAGGACAGATGAGGTCACAGAGGTCAAATTATAAAAACATGGACAAACCTCTTTGAGACTAAACATTCCTCTCGGCAAGTGATCACTAAGCGTTTGAGCTTTCTGGTTTAATACTGCTGTTTTGGTTGAATGGTAAATAAATTCACATTTAACTTTGACATGTTTTATTGTAAGTTTGTTTCCAGGTAAATGGTATACCGTCAGAAAAGGCAAAAAGTAATTTAGGTAAAGTCATTGCGTTTCGATTTCTTTTACTTTGTTTACCCCCAGGGTTGGATGGGCTGAGCCCCCAGGGGGGCTTGGGGGCTCAGCCCACAATGAAAAAAGTGAGGGATAAAGGTATGTTGAGCCCCCCCCCCCTTATAGCCAAGTGCAGACATGAGATCCATACTTCAACGCTGGGAACTTGCAGCTTAGAACACTCGGGAATTGCCGTTTCCGGCCATCTGGACGGTTTGTTAACTAAGTCAAAAATTTTCTTGGCGGCTCTGCGCAAACAGACGGTGGCCTTCCGCCTAGGAACATATATAAACATTTTTCATAGATTGTTTCTGTTTTCATTAATTGAGAAATTGCAGACATGAGATCCATATTTCAAGGCTGGGTAAATGCAGCTTAAAATACTCGGGAAGTGCCGTTTCCGGCCATCTGGAGGGTGTGTAAAGTCAAAAATTTTCATGTACGCTCCACTTAGATAGTCTTCCTGGCATTCAGCCCACAATATTTTTCCATTCCACTGATATGAGCAGCTCACAAAATGTCAAAAAGATAGCGCCATTTTGCATCGTAGCAACCTTAAGTTAACAAAAATTTCTCATAGGGGAACACCCCCTCCCTTAGACTCCTCCTCTAGGACCGCACCTTTATGTTGTGACAAAGGAAGGATCCCCCAATGATTTATACACAAAAAAAAAAAAAAAACGCAAAAAAAAAAACGCAAGGTGTGTAAAAAGTGCACTATACACGCTGCCGCTTAGTTGAAAAAAAAAACAAAAAAACATCCAGCCAGTCGGAATTTGGGACCTTCACACCCCCTAAACATATGACCCTAGCTACGGTCTCGATTGGGGCCCTCTTATAACGACATTTTTTTGTCAAAGTAACTTTGCTTCAGCAAGCTCAGACTCTTCAAGCTACCAATCGAAAAGCTTTTAGGCAATTTTGTCGAATTTGAACCGACACTGCAGAAGGAGTCATCTTTTCATAAATTTCAGAAAATGAACCCTTTGACCTCAAATGACAGATGATAGAATATGTAGGTAACACTGAAACCTCTACTTCGAGAACTTATTTACCAAACTTTCAGTCATATCGGTACAAAGCTGGCAAAATGTCAGACATTACAACACTTGGCTAAAATATCAAAGAATTTTAGCATCCGTGCATGATAGCAAAAGCTAAGCTGAGTAATAATTCATTAGAGACTGCCCAGAATATGCCATGTAGTGGAAATTAATGCCCACTGTGGTAAGTATACTAAAACCATAGCGTGAATTGCCACTTTTTATATTAATCAATTTACAATAATTAATTGTGAAAAAATACTCCTAGGGTTACTGTATTGCATTAAGAATAAAGAGTTATTGACTGTATGTAGGGCAGGGCTGTCACGATACAGCAGAATGACATTGCGATTATCGCATTCGAAAGTATCGCGATACATTGTAGTATTGCGATATAACCCAACGAAAATAAAACCTGTGTTTTAAACTTAAAAATTTCAAACTCTTGTTATTTGATTGTTTTTGCAACTATTCAGGTAATTCTTGCAGCATGACATGTATTTGAAAACATACATATTGCAAAAAATGTTTATGAATATAGTTCAAAAAACACAATGCATTCGTTTGCTTCTACTTTCTTCTTTTTGATTGCTTGTCGAAGCGGGCAAGGAATATATGGGATGGTGATGCCATGTGTGCATGTATGTGTGTGTATGTGTGTTTGTGTAAGTGGCGCTAAGCTTGTAAACTCGATATCTGAAGTTAGCAATGACCGACACTTTCCATAATTAGTATTTACAGTTGTCATGTTGAGAGGTAGATCCATACTGTTTTTGAGGAGGGCAAAGGTCATTTGAGGTCAATAGGGATCAAAAATCGAAAAACCTTGTAAACACGATATTTCAAGATAGCAATGGCCGACACTTCACAATTGGTATGTATATATATATATATATACAGATTTGCCATGTTAAGAGGAAGAACCCTAATGTTTTTGGAAGAGTTCAATTGTCATTTGAGGTCACCGGAAGTTAAACTGCGAAACCTTGTAAATGGCATAAAACACGATTTCTCAAGACCGCAACGATCGACGCATTTCATATTGGTATATTGCTGTGTAATGTCAAGAGGAAGAACCCTATTGTTTTTGGTGAAGCTCAAAGGTCATTTGAGGTCATCAGAGGTCAGAAACAGAAAACCTTGTAAACACGATATCTCAAGGTAGCAATGACCGACACGTATCATATGTGGTGTATAGGTTTGTCATATTGAGAGAAAGAACCCTCGTTTAACGCAATATATTAAGATAGCAATGACAGACACTTTTCATATTTGGTATATAAATTTGTCAAGTTGAGAAGAAGAAGCTTTTTTGGAGGTTAAAGGTCATTTGAGTTCACCAAAGATCAAGAGCAGAAAACCTTGTAAACACGGTATCTTAAGATAGCAATGATGGACATTTTTCATATTTGGTAAATAGATTGGTCATGTTGAGAGGAAGGACCCTATTTTTGCTGGAGGTTAAAGGTTATCTGGGGTTACCAGAGGTCAAAAAGCAAAATTTCTCAAGAATTCTTGAGATTGTCAAAGAATTCTTGAGATTGTCAAATGGAATCACCAGCCTCAAAAAATTAAATTTCCCAAGAACTCCCATGATCGTCATCTGGGGTCACCAGAAGTTAAAAGGCGAAATTTCCCGAGAATTTCCAAGACTGTCATCTGGAGTCACTCATGGTCAAAATGCAAAATATCCCAAAAATTTCCAAGATCACTATCTGGGTCACCAGAGGTCAAAAAGCAAAAGTTTCCAAGAATTCCCAAGATCATCATCTGGGGTCACCAGAGGTCAAAAAGCAAAATTTCCCAAGAATTTCCAAGATCGTCTTCTGGGGTATCCAGATGTCAAAGGTGACCGAGGTCACCAGAGGACCTGTGGACACCAGAGGAAAAATTGCAAAAAACCTATTATACATGGTGTCTGCTTATTTTGAAGTTCACAAAAGACAGGTCAGGGGTTTCCCTAGCCCTGCCTAGAAAATCTCCAAGCCAAGCCCCTGGAAGGCAAGCGATTTG
Organism: Holothuria glaberrima; assembly: GCA_009936505.3. Lineage (NCBI taxonomy): Eukaryota > Metazoa > Echinodermata > Holothuroidea > Aspidochirotida > Holothuriidae > Holothuria > Holothuria glaberrima. Next base: position 13,303 of record WURT03645508.1, on the reverse strand, counting down.
GTGCATTCTAGAGGACACAGATTACATATTTCTGATCTCCACTCCTCCCCAGCTTCAAATAATAGGAAAATATCACAATTTTTCATATCGAGAATGTGTCTAAAAGCATTAATTTTTCGGCATACCTCTAAATATTGTGGGGGGCATTTGAAATTATATCCCCCACTAAAATCATTAGGGGGACATATCCCCTGTCCCCACATGATCGCCGCCCGTGTATTTAATTCTTTTTATCAAAGTTGTGACTATTACATCTCGTTATGTTTCGAATTACCAGTGTAGTATTCATTGGTTTTTCTTTTTCAAAGAATTTGATTGCTTTGAAAAAATGTTTCCATTTCGAGAGGAAGACAGAAAATGTTTCCAACGAGCAAAAAATCCAAAAGATGAAGAGAGAGGTTTGTAACCATCCAAGTGATTTCTCTTTTCCATTATTTGGTGTATAAACCAAAGCCCCAGGCTTATGTCTATTTAAGTCTATTTTTGTTTTAATAATACGAACAACTAAACAATTTGACATAAAACCTTATGAAATACTCTCACGCGCCACCGAGCGTCGAAACTGGGAGCTGTGAAAGATAGCTCCCTGGTTGGAAGACGCAATTACTATTTTACAATTTTCTGACGACTGAGAAAGATGTGGCAGGGGAGAAAACTTCCAGTGGTACTTGGTATGTGGCAAACGACAAACCTTTTTTGTGGTAATGTCCAAAGCTCATCATGAACGTATCGAATTAGTACATCATCGTGTATTTTAACATTTTAATGTACGCATCATTTTAGATGATCATCATGCATCGTGAGACTTTTGGCTTGCCATACCTAGAAATGTCACGAAAGAGATAACCAGCAGATTACTCCCGACCTTTGCGTGGCACACTTCAATTCAAAACAATGTTGCTCCATCCAATAACAACTTCCTGATCCAATGATATTAACCTGCTTTTGTGTCCCTGATGGGACTTTTATGTGAGCAATTCCATCATCCCAAGAGTAAATCCCACTGTGTGCCCTGATCTTATAATGCCTTTGCCACTTCCTACAAAAAAAAAAAAAAAAAAAAAAAAACTATTTATGGTTTAACACTTCATACTTTTCGTGAAAAGATATGAAGAACCTATAGTCTGCCAAAAGAAATAATTAGTGTTTCCTTGGTTCAAGCCTGCCATCCCCTCACTCACTTTACCAATAGGGCACTGAGAGAAACGAGATAAATATTTTTTTTTTAACAATTTTTCTCATCCGATGAATAATTATTTTATGTTCCTGCCTCCTGGAAAAAAACAAACTTATAATTTTTACAGGGCTGTCTGAGTTCAACTGACAGCTTTATTTTTCTAAAGTTAAGATGTTAAATGCCCATTGTAACTTCTTATTAACTTGAAACTCCCATTTTTTTCTAATGGTGTGTAACTTTTTTCGTACACTTGTGAAATATGTAACTGAATTGATATATTTTTAGACACCTTAAAAACTACCTTTCATAGGTTTTTGTTTCATATTTTATGTTTAATATATTTTGAGTGCATTTTGCAATTTTTTACCTTTCATAACCACATGCAGGAACATTATTGTACTTTCTCACATTGGAACATAACTTGTCTAACTTTTGTATATTTGCTTTGGTATTGCATTCTGTTTAAGTGTGTTATCATTTTAGATATCTTGTTATCAACGTATTTCCAGTATATTTTCATATGGTTGGCTGAATAAACACCTATCGTCTATCTACCGTCTGTCTATCATCCAAGGAATCACCAGAGAAAAACCTTTTGTCTGCATCATATCCATAACAAATCAGTGCACGAGTCACTATTTGGCTTCCTTTTTGTGCAATAATAGTCTCATTTATAGCTAGTTATAAGAAAGATGAAGTGCACGAATATAAGATATGTAGTTAAACGTGTAAAACTGATCTCTTTCAAATTCAACATTGTTGTAAAAAATTAGCTATCCTTTTGACATTGTCTTTTCATACTCATTCAAACCGCATTTCAATTTTGTCAAAACTTCAGGAAAACGTAGAAAAATGAACACTGTCTATCAAACATCGATTAGAGACGGTGTATTCATTTATTGTCTTCACTCTAAGCCAATTTACATACCTTCGTTTTCTTCAAATAATGGTTAAATATTGTGTTCCTAGACATCTATTCCATATATCACTTTTATTTTTTGTCATTAAGGTCACTAGCCTAGATAACAGGTTTCTGTTTTTCTAGTGTCCTTCAAATGATTTAATGCTACTTTGTTATCTATATCAATGTTCTTAATGTACTGTTTATGAAATCATTTGTGAAATAAATTTGAATTGAATTGAATTATATGAAACTTAACAATTTTACAGTGGTAAATTATAAACACTTGCGATTGCTTCTTCCCACCAAAAGAGAAAAATCTGTAGCGAAGTTTTTCTTTCAGTCTGAAAGGAGTCTGTTCACATGTTGGTTTCTACCATAAGAGATAACTTTGTAGTCGTGGTAACGTGTGTGTATGTGTGTTTTGGGTAGGCATGTCATGTGTGACTCCTAACTTGTAAACATGATAAACATGATATCTTAAGATAGGAACGACGGATATATTTCGTTTTTGGCATGTGGGTGAGTTATATTGAGTAGGCAAAGTTGGCAAACCCGATTGTTTTGGTAGAGGTCAAAGTCATCTTAGGTCATCTTAGGTAAATGGAAAATTTGGCAAAAATGAACCAAATGTTACAAATTTCTGCATATTAAGAATGACGGCCTATCATTCATATTGTATGAGAAATCCAGACCCCAATTGTAGCCCACGATGTAAGGTCTTGGTGAAGCTGATTCTCTAAGCCCTATCTAACTGCTTTAAACGGCTGTAAGCTCTTAAATCGAAAAGAATGTTTGTTGTTAGAATTTTCTTAATTTTGCCTTCCACTATATGAAAGAGAACAACCGTAAATTCGTGAAGTTGGCAACTTCTTCCGGTGATTTCCCATTCATTTGCCTATGGGGAGACATTTTACAAGGAAAAGGGGGTGTCAACTGTCCCCTAATATTAGTGGCAAGCAGTAGTGGCATATTTTGTCATGGAGATCTACATTTCTTCGTCTGAAATTATTTTTTTTGCTGAAAAGGGGGAGGGGTTGTCGTCTTATGATCCCTTCCTCATAATGCGGATATATTTCCATTCCATGTTATAACAAGCACGCAAATAAAGAGGAATATGCACAAGTGATGTACATGTGACTATGATTAAAAAACTTGTTTTATTCACTTCGATTCATTCAGCCTCGTTTACTTCTTCAGCATGATGCTTATTGATTAGATTTTGAAAGATGACGTCATAAAACTTATAAGGCTAGTAAAAATGAATAAAAAGAAACCTATTACCTTTGACTTTGCCAAGGAAAGATAAATCTTGATGCCATTCAGTAAAGGTATACTGCACTTTTAGTTCCACTTTCGAAATTTATTAATTTTTACAGACAGCCAATTTAGATCTCTCCCCCGACAATAATCATTTGACATAAGCGCTGAAAAAACATAAATGTCTTGCAATTAGCCACAAAAATGATCGAAAGGGGAGTGTTTTAACGTTAACATAATCGGGCGTTCGTCGTTTGATTAAATCGATGTCACGTGACGGCGATGCAAGGGAGAGCAAAAGAAGTGCTGCTTTCAGCCAGTTCGTGTGCGAGACCTTTCCATTCAGGCGAATATAGGCAGATATCTTAATATTAGATTTGGAAATGTGAGGGTTATCTTTAACTAATCGTTAAAGAAGCAACGACACGCAATTAGGAATCAGTCATTGGAAAACGTGTCATAGGGAGGGGTCGTTTCTACAAAGAAATGCCACACGTAGCTGTTTTACCTCCACATCATTGAGCTATGGAGAGGACCAAGCTGAAAAGCATTTTCCTTGTGATAGGGATATTAATCTCTACATTTGTTTTAGAGGTATAATTTGGTTTAATAGTTTGAAATTAAGAATCATTCTAACATTTCATGTCACATGGTGGTTCACAGTAGGGTGACTTGAATACATTTAGTTGTAAGTCACACCCACATGAATTCAGAGTTTTAATTTTATACATTTCCGACTGACAGAACGCTTCACTTTTCTAGTCTGATGTCTTTACGCAGTTATCAGGTTTAAAGTTACACTTGTAATATTCAAATGTATTCGCACATAGTTTCATGTATATTTTGAACCATTGTGGTAAAATACTCGTGGTGAGTTCAATCGTCATTTGATAAACCCTTTTCACAGTATCCTTGTATAAGTTTACAAATTGCACAAACCGTAAATTTAAAAAAAAGTTAAAAAGAAAAGAAAAGCAAGTGAAAGCAATCATGACATAAAAGTTGCTGTTATTGGAAATGGTTTTTTCTGTTCTTTTCTTTGTCCACCTTCAGGTCAATGCAGCAGAGTCAAAAAAGAAACGGATTACACCGTGTTTCCGAAAGCATTTTTCTCGTCAAATGCTGACCAATTGAAGACATTGCTTTCGAACAACGTTGTTTTTGGTAGGTAAAGGATCATCAAATTCCGTGACCCCTTTTTTAACCTTTTTCGGCAAACCTCTGTTTCAAGGAAGGTAGGCCACTGGCGCAAGAAACTAGAGTTGTCTGTTTGAAAAATCAGAAAATGATACACGAAACTGTCAAGCAGCTCACAGGTAGTAAAACTTAATTTACATAGGGTTGATCAAAACTAACAACACTGCGCAACATTTTACATAACAAGTTTTGCATAAAGACGATTCATTATGTAAGCGGGCGATATTTCGGTAGTATTGGTTTGGTATCGGTCCCGGGAACATGCAAATCATGTCAAAAAGTTTACAAAATTGTCTATGAAATGGTCATTGTTAAAATACTTTTAAATTCCACGTGTAGACAGTAAGCACAGATTTTCTATAAATACAGAACGCATTGTTCGTGCGCCTAGAAGGGTTCGCAAAATTGTAGATAGTTGTTCGACCGACTATCTTCTATGGAATGGTAATGAAGGAGATTGGAGTAAATTCCAAAAGGATTACCACATAGTATCACACCGTGTGTTGTGAGCCATATACAGGTGTATAAATTTGGCAAATTAATCATTTTTATAGTGACTACATACAGCCGCGTCTCCCAGGGAGGAGGCACGTGCCCCAAAAAGTTTGCAGGTGCCCCTGTGTATCCCCTAAAAGAGATTTCAGCAATCAAAAAATATGCATAAACACACCGTTTATGTTTTGATTTGGACTCGAGGACCCACTGTCACTTTATCAGTGAGTCGGGGCACTAAACTTGTTCAAAATATTCTCAAAACTTCATTTTTCGAGGCACTGCGCATCTGGTTTTTGTGAACTTTCTGAAGCACTGCCTCATTGGGGAAACATATTACAGTATTATTGTTTCAACATCTATTATTAACACCTTGGAATCACTACCACCACGAGTAATCCCCATTCAATACAGTTCCCACATCGATTTATCTTTTAGTCGAATTCTGTGTTGGAAAACTCTTAAGACTGAAGTTTTCGTTGCCTTTTTTAAAATAGCGTATATGGCATAATTATATAGACTCGTGTCATAGGCCAATGGTCATAGGCTAATGTCCTTTTCTTGTAAATACCTGTGCCTTAAAATTTTCAAGGGGAACTTTTCTTTCCTTGGTTCTCGACGAGACGGAGCCAAGCACCGCAACAGTGATAGACTAGCGGCGAACTCTGAAAATTTCCGAAACCCCTGGACAACTTTGTAAAAGTTGAAACCTACCCTTAAAATGTTCCTTAGGATATCAACTTTCATTTTCTGTTGGTTGTTACCTTTTAAATTTACCCGAACATCGTAATTAGGAGGGCCAAAGATCATGCGGCCATTTCACCCAAACTTCAACAATCTTGGTACTATACATCTATGCTTCACATTCAGTTTTTTTCACGGGGAGGCTTTACCTTGAGTCTAGTGTGGTAAATATTTTGAATAAATTTACAATAAACATTCCTGAACTGCAATCAACGTATAAAATGATTAATTATCAATATTTACTATGATTACATTGAATGTTTTCATTAATTTTTCCTAGTTTGCCTCATTGCAAATTTGCACGTCATGATATTGTAATACATCTTATGCGTGTTTTGCCACGTCTCTCAATAAAGATCGTCATACGCTCTACACTGGAATATAATGCTCTTCTTGCATAAAAATTGACCTGTCGAATTTTTCACTGCTTAGTGTCCCCCTTTAATTTCTGTCACGCAGGTTAATTTAAGCGATAGCTAAACAAAAACCTCACCAGCTGTACGCACACTGGTCAAATTCAGGAACAATAACTAGGTTAACTAAACAATGTGGCTTTGATGTTTCCCCTCAGTGTTTTTCAAGTTATCATTTGTTGTATAAATGAAGATTTTTTCATATAGTTTAAGCTTCTGCCAATACTTTTATAAATTCTCTAGGCGATATGGCATTAGAAGAAAAATATACTTCTGGCAGTTTTCATGTTGAGCTTCTGAATGCGAAAAATCAAATGTTATTACAAACGGAATGCTCTCTGTAAGCAGGAAAGGTAGCACTGAAGAGCTGAGTTTTTTTAATTATAAATATTGCGAATTCTATATTAGAAGTAAAACTTAAAAAATACAATGCTTCACCTTGAAAATGTGTCACTACAATCTTGCCCTACATGCGCCAAAGAGGTAAACAATTAACTAGTTCTTTGCTTTTCATTAAAAGAAGTATTTTGAGTATCCTGTGAATTGAAACTGCCTTCATTAATCTGCATATGAAAAAAAAGAATGACTAAGTGCTCTTAGAGCCAGCTTCATCCAGGCCCTTAGCCAGACAACATGTTGAAGGGGGCGAGAAGGCTTCCAGACCGCCAGAGGCAAAATTATTTTCAAGGTACGAAATGTGTTACCATAAACGGAAAATATAATTTTTATTCTTACAATTTTGTACAAGGCGTAAACGTTTGTGTGTCCCCCACTGCTCCTAAGTTATGGACCTGTATTTTTTTAACAGTGTACCATTTCTTCCGTTTGGTCAACTGTTCAACAAATGGTTGTTGTAAGGCTATAATCTGGCTGACCCCTGATTATTTAGCCAACCAATTTATATACTTTTTGCCAGGCCAAAGGAATACTTTGTGGCAACGTATCTCCTCCCCCAAACCCCCAAGTTTGCTGAATGCTTCTTACCTCTTATCATTTGTCGACAAAAAGTGTGCTAGACAAAAATGATACTATCAGTTCTTTGGAATTAAACTCTTTCCTGAATATCCTCCTCACAATGCTAGATATGGCCAGAATTAAAGTAATCCCAAGATGTGATTACCTAACACTGTCTTTATAACTTTACAAAGATGAAATCAAGACCATATATGAAAAATTGTAATGTATCAACAGCCCCTCTATAGCTTCCTTGTTTTCATCTCAACAGGACAAGTTTTTGAGAACTGCGAATTTTTTTCTTTAAAGGATCTTTTTGCCAAACAGTCTTGTTATGGGTATGTGTAATTTCCATGTTCAAACTTGAAAATAACATCGACCGATGCGAGAATCACCCACTGGCTTTCTAATGCATGGAAGCAACTTTTCATTAGTGCTCTACAAACATAAATCATTTAAGTTTTATTCACCAGTAAGGAAAATGACTGAAATTCATGTAAAATTTACATCGGTGTACGGGACATTTTCTGGGGGTGGGGGAGGCTAAGCCGTTTGCCCGAAAAACCATTAAAATCATACTAATGGCCCGATTTCACAAAAAGTGCCAGAGAAATAGGATTTTTCCACATGCACTCCGGCGCCACACCTCCCCAGACCTCTGACTAGTACGCCTATGATTCAATTACGTTTGTACTACAAACGAGTCCTGATAATCAGTAACATCTCTAGACCTAACAACTTTTAAAGGGAAAGAACCACGCAAAAGATTGCTGGATAACAGTCTTCACATTGTCTACAGAAAAAGGCACTCATCACCATGATAGAATCTCTGCCCTTTCACTCAAACTTTTAAAGGTGTTTTGATATCATATCATATATAAAAAAGATCCTATATCTGCTGGAGAAGCGAGGAGGTTATGCCAAGAGGACATTCATGTTCACTAATTTCCCCAAAATCACGAGATGGCTTGGAAAATGTAGGTAACAAATTCACACTTAACAAATCGTCGATGTAAGTTCTCCCACACCACTGTTTTAGCCTGTATGAGAGGAAAACTATATCTTAATTAACAAGACGAATTTAATTTTCGGAATGACGGTGGGTAGGAAACAATGTGCCAATCGATAGGCTCCTTAAAGAAGAGATATCACCCATAAATTTACCAATAGAATAAAAACCAAAACACACACAAAAGAAAACAAAAAAGAAACTGGAAAACCGACTAACTTGCAACTCCCTCTTAATAAAAAGAAAAATACCACAAAAATGTGTGTTGAAATAATAAAAATCCATACTTGGTCAGTTTGTAATGCTATAGTGCTTTACTGGCGTGACTTAACGAACAAAGACGCTCTCCGCCTTTATAAAATTTGCATCATGTTCGGAAAGTTTTAAACGAACATTTATTGTTTATGCATCCATGGGATATTGCGACAACCTACACTTTTCACTGATCTAGTTCATGTTGGCAAATGGTAATTGCATAGATAGAAACACCGTAATGCATTTTATATAAAGTAGTTGTGTGACTGCTGCACATTTAAACTAATTAATGCCGTAGTTCCACACATACTAACAACCGAAACAAAAAAATCAGATTTCTCAAGTACAGCTACGAAAATACAGTACATGGTATAAATATTTTCATTATATCCCACTTTATTCAAAGGATTACACTAAACAAGTTCTCAACAGGGGTAGGGGCGCAGGCCATCGCCCAAAACCAGGACAAAAGTGACAGATTTCTGGGAGGGTGGTGAATGAAAATTTCAGCGCTGTTGGTGCTCAAAAATCGGGGCTTTAGTGGAGAAATTTTAATTGTTGGTATTGAGGGCTATTAAAAAATTTGGGTGTTTTTTAATAAATTTGTAAAAGGTGGGGTCCGCAATGTATTCTGGAAAACCTAAAAGTTTAGGCTTTGATTAAAGCAGGTGTCCTCTTTGAGAGTAACTCAATTAAACTGTTGGGCCGACCAGTCGCCATCGGATATTTGAAACTTCATCGCACACACTCATTCTCCTTAAAAAGGATTGGAAAATTTTCCCGACGAGGGTCTCATCCTTCCTCGAAGGATGCCATAGGTTCCTCACCCCACCTGGCCTCACCCCTGTCAAAGTTGCTTTAAAATATCTGAATAAATGCTGTTTGAAGTCCTATGATTTTACAAGGGGTCCTTATGTGAAAAGACGAAAAATGCAGATAAAATTTATAAAGTGCGACCTTTAATGACCTTTGACCTTGAAACTTGTATGTCCGGAAACTTAAGAAACATTAAAAATTCAAAAGGTATATTTTAAGCATCACCTGTCTATAGTTTACAGAACGCTTGGGATAGTTTCTGTACGTTTTTCTTCTCCATTTTCACCAATGGTCTAGAATTGAATTGAATTGAAAGGTGTTGAAGACAGACCGTTCAACGTGTCTAAGTCTGTAATTTACGTTTCTTTGTGAAGGCTACGAAAACGCTCTATAAACAGATATTAATTCTATTATTTTGAGAACATTTTGAGCACTTTAAAACTGCATATATTATTCATTTTGACTCACAGTATTTTATAGGTCACGTCATATTAAAGTCTGTCAATAATACTAAAATTTTGACAAATTGACCTTTTTGACCTTTGACCTTGAAAATTTGCATGTTCGGGAACTTTTAAAAAGTGACAACCAACCGAAAATTTAAAGTTACGTTGTAAGCAATAGATTTAGCATAGCCGCTATATTTTACAAAGCTGTCCCGGTTGGGTCAATTTTTAGAGCTCTTTTTTCAAATTCACCGCTAGACTATGATCACAAAGTTGTGATACCTTCATAAGGAGTATCAGTACATAGTACTTAATACCATAATTTCTAGAAGCTTCACGTGTGCACTAGCGGTGATCTCAGAAAGCACACGCCACCATTATTTTGCATTCATTGCTGAAGACAATGCAAGAAATATATTTATGTTAATTACAATTTTAAGGCTCCTCAAGCCCACTAAGTCTTATACAAGGGTTTCTCTATTTCAATCTTTTCTCGGCGAGGCCCTGAATCACCGGTCGGCCGTAGTTGCACCTTCGACATTCTAATGAGAGGGCTTCCCCTCAGTAGCATACTAGGAGGTTAGTTGCATCAGATGAATTTCAATCGGGCGACAGGAGGGACATTATCGTTTAAGAGCCCTCCCACTTCCCCGAATCGTTTAGTCACTCGTGCGAGTTAGGCTTAAAACAAGAATGGTTAAATTGAAATTTCTATTTTTGTTGGGTGTTCATAGTGCGCCTGCAGAGCCATTTGGAGAGAGTTAAATACCTTATTATAATGGTCACAATTCTGTAAATACCCACAACCTCCGGGCTTTAAATTCTGTAATCCCAACTAGGTGCCATTAGGGGCGCCTCTACGCCTACAGGGGGAGTGCTTGGAGTCATAACGACGCCCCCAGTGACGCTAGATCATTCATACGTTGTGTCCGTCAGGTGGAAAGTTGTATTCTCCCAGTGGCCTTACTTCGAAAAATCTGGCTAGTCCATTGACTATATAGTATAGTGAAAATAAATTAGAATACTTCCTTAAACTGGAGTAAAATACAAACTTGCTTTTTTTGCAATGAGAACATGGTTTCCACATGGAAAATCAGTTTTTTTTTACTCCATAATCTCAAGGTTTAGTCCTATAAATGCATGAGAAGCATAGAAAGTCCTCAAACTTAAAATGCCTCATTGAAAGCACATGTCACACTTAACTTCAATGTAAAACCAACAGATCGAATAGCAACGAAAACAAAACACCACTCAAAACCACAAAGCAAAAATGAAGTTATTCCTCCTTCTAGAAAACAGCCTAATATGAAAACTGTACAGTGGTTTCAAATTTACACAGTTTCATTAAAAAGTTATAAAATTTCTGTGTTGACATTTACGCCCAGAATGAACGGTCTACTGACAGAGATCAAACAGATTAATATCATGATAACATCCCTTTGCGTCAACGATGTAATCAAGTTCTCAAGTGGGATGTCATGTTTACAAGACGTTTACCGTTTGACCTGTATCTACTCAAATGAAAAACCAAGAAAAACAATAAAGATCATCTACGCACCATGGTTCATCTACACGCTAAGTATAAGATACTTCACTGTTACCCTCTTTAAGATATCGTGTTCAGCCTTTTTCCAGCTCTTCACATTTTGACCTACGCTGACCCAAGATCACCTTTGACCACTGCACAAAACGAAAGCAATATATTCTATAAGTATGAGTATGAGATCCACCAAACGACCCTCTTTGATTTAAAGTGTTTTTAAAGTTTTGACCATTTGCCATCTGGTGACCCCAAATGACCTCTGACCGCGATATTCATTGTTTAAAATATGTTGAATACAAATGACCTTTGACCTCCGAAAATCGTAGGAACATAGTATTGAATATGGTTTATCCGCATGCTAAGTAAATCAAGTTTACCTCTCGGGAGATATCGTGTTCATAAGGTTTGCACCCTTAGACCTTTGCTGACCCCAAATGACCTTTGACCTCCATCAAAACGATAGGGATCCTTTCCTTAACAGAGGCCGCCCACATGCTAAGTATGGAATCCCTCACTATTACCCTTTTTGAGATATCTTGTTCAGTCTCTACTTTTCACATTTTGACCTCCACTGACCCCAAATCACCTTTGACCACTACACAAAACAAAAGCAACATATGTAAAACAGCTGATGTACCCAGATGCTGAGTATAAGATCCGGGACCTCTTGCTACATCGTCTTTCAGAAACTTTTGCAATTACTGGGTCCGCACATTCCTGGCTTGTATCTTATTTTAAAGAACGTACCCAATCAGTGGTAATAAATGGTAAGTCTTCGGCAAGACAGGTTTCCCTTAGGGTTCAGTTTTGGGTTCGTTTATGTATCCGTTGTACACGTCTCCGATATTTTCAGTTGCTGAGCGACATAGAGTTGAAGCACACATGTATGCTGAAGACACGCAGCTATATGTCTCGTGTGATCCAAAGGATGCTGACGCTACGCTGGTTAGATTACAGGGAACAATTTTCGAAATACGACAGTGGATGACAGAAAACTACTTAAAATTGCACGACGAAAAAACAGAGTTTCTTATTATTGCTGTAAAAAATGCTGTAAGGTATCTGCCGCATATTAAGGAGATTAAAGTCGTAGCAACAAAGGTCCGTAAAATAGGTGCAGTTCTTGATTCGGAGTTGAACATGGTGCCACATATGAATAGTGTTGTTAGGTCGTGTTACTCTTTTCTCCGTCAGATTGCTCACATTTGCCCGTTTTTAACACACCATGCCACAGCTACTTTAACCAACGCCCTTGTCACTTGCCGTCTAAATTATGTAAACAGCCTTTTTGTAGGTTTACTCAAATGTTCATCTCGCAAAATGGAACGTGTTCAGAACAATGCTGCTCGCATAGTTTGCATGAAGAAGAAGAGTGATCATGTTATACCACTTTTTAAATCACTTCACTGGCTTCCCATAGATTATCATCGCATTAAGTTCAAGGTCAATCTACTAACCTACAAAGCATTGCATGGTCTTGCTCCAAATTACATTTGTCAATAACTAACACTGTACAAACCCAGCCGATCCCTACGCTCATCATCACAAGGATTACTTAATGAAATAAGAACGAATTGCAAGAATGGTGATGGAGCATTTTCAGTGTGTGCACCAAAACTATGGAATGCTTTGCCTATCTCTGTGAGTGTTTCTAATTCTCTTTCTACTTTTAAAACTGCTTTAAAGACCTATTATTTTAAAGCTGCTTTTAATGTTTGATTCGGCGGGCTTTTACGGTTGTCCTGATAATCATTTAAGGCTTTTGTTAACCATTTTATTTTTCTACTCTTTTACAATTGTAATTTTACTTCAGTTTTTATGTTTTAGTCGTATTATTCTTTCTTTTGTTCTTACAATTTTTTTAAAACTTTGATTTGTTCATTTGTTTTGTATTTAAGTTTTTAACGTTAACTTGACGTTTTTACATTTTTTAATTGCAATTTATTGGTAAGCGCTCTAAGCAGCTGTGCTGATTTTGCGCTATATAAAAGCTCATCGTCATCGTCATCGTCATCGTCATCGTCATTATTATTATTATTATTATTATTATTATTATTATTATTATTATTATTATTATTATTATTATTATTATTATT
>WURT03645497.1:0-19534 GCA_009936505.3 Holothuria glaberrima | reverse complement strand
ATTTTAGAGGCGAGCCTATGCCAAGTGGGAGGAAAGCCGGAGTACCCGGAGAAAAACCCACGTACATCGAGCGGGATGTCCTCCTTAAATCCCGAAACTTTATCTATACCTATACCTATCTTCATGCACTGACGTCACAGACACATGTGACAACAACAGCGTCAACCATAATGGACGTCAAATTTTTAGCGCGCAACATGTAAGCTCTGTACAAATGTATTAGTCAAAGGTTAAAATGTATAGTACATTCCTTGTAAAGAATGTTTCCTTGACGATAGCGAAAGTTCGTTGCGTGATCGGCAAGGAAAATTACAGGGCCATCAGTTTTATTATCGATTTTCAACAAATGTACAACGTAGAGCTAGATTGGTTTCTGAAATTCTTCAGTAGAAAAAATTTAACTCGGGAGTCTACATACTAATTTGCCTAGTGCTCACTTCATATCCAGTGATCTCCTAAAGACATTACGACAGAGTTTTTCAATGTGATCGTTTTGAAGTATTTAAACCAAACACATGAAGCCCACACGCAGGCCTACACGTACACGTAAGTACAATCGATCGTTGATATAAAATATTCTTTGAAAAATAGGAACAAAACACTGCACGCCTTTAAAACATGTCCCCACAGCCACGTCCGGTTAGCGGCTCAATGAATCTTAAGTGCCCGGGTCCTTAGTTCTATATGTCTGGCAACTTCATGGATAACAAAATAAACAAGGTCCATGACCGTGAAATTGCCTTTCAAGACATAGACAGTACACAAAATCTAAGAAAATATATTTTCATGAAAACCACACCGCTGTGGCTGTATACCGATATAAACCCAGCTTTAGTGACGATGCACACGCTTTCATTGATATACCAGGGAATTGATATTTGGAAGGAGATACATCGCTTTGAAGTGAGGTTGCACCGCCCAGGTCACACAATTATCTGTCTACTGATGATACCTTCCTCCCCACGATTTTGCAGATCCCGCTAGTAATGTTGAGGTCGTTTGTGTACCTTATCCAACTTTATTAATAACTTTGCCAATTGCTACCCCTTCAATTGAAGGAGACCCTTACAATTGTATTTTGATTGTAAGCTAGCAAAGAATTGACACAAACAAAACTCTCAAAACACGGAACATTTATTGACATAACTCATCCACGTTGTAATAAACTGGAAGGTCGGACTCTTGCAGTTGTGCGAGTAAATAGAAAAGTTCTTGTGACCTTCATAAAAATTTAACTGTTTCACAAAATCACATTACGAGTACACCAATAAAAATCAAAAGGAAAAATATATTTAAATCGATGAGAAGTAAATTTGTTACATGCACTCTTTCAAAAACTTTTTATTGGAACGTGAAGTATCTTTGTTATACGTGGGACTGCACTCACTTCAAATGTCGGGAAGCTTACAGAAAACAGGGAGTTGTTATTTAGAATAGCAATTCGAAATAGCAACTCTCTGCAGAAAGAGTGATTAAGATTGCGGCTATGCATAAAATTTTATTGGTACCTGACAAACACGTGTCTGATGAAAAGTTTACGTACAACGAAAGAGTTTTTGAGGAATTTAATAAAATTACCCTCTCACCTTTCATGATACCGTTTTGAAAATAAGGGTAACACTTTACTCAGCACACATACAAGAATTTTTTCAATCCTAGTCCAAAGAATATAGGCCTATGTATCAACTTTCGTTTTAGAGAATTACTACCTTGATGGTCGACTCTCCTACGCGTGCAGTTTGGGCATGAAGCGCCACGATAACCGTTCCAATCCATTCGCAATTTCTAAGCGGGAAGCCTCGTCACACTAATACACATCCTCTCTTCCCTAAAACACAATGTCTTTTCATCATCGAGTAGAATTCCCTAATTTCAGCATTCCTTTTAAATATGCAGTAGTTGCCGTTTTGACCAATCTTGTTCCAAGGAATTTTCGTCTTTAGCTTTTCAGCCCTAGTGGTACTGATAGTCTACATACATCAGCCATTTTGAACTTATACCAAATTAAGTATTTTACCATACAATTTCCTTTTGCAGCAGCAAATTTGTAGGAAACTATCGATCCTTGGAGATATTAAGAATGGATTATTGAAACTTCGACGACTTGAGGCTGCCAGCTTTACGTGTAGTGAAAACTTAACAAATGTGTGAATTTCCTTTTCCAGAAAATTTTCCCAATTTACTTTTCTCCAAGTCCCTCATAAAATAAAATCAAAATTGAGTTCAATTGTGAAATGTTTCCCGAAAGGCTGGTGAAATGAGGATTGCTAGGGACACTCCCCCAAATTGCCAACATCTGAGTCGAAGTATACGTCTCTTTCCCAAGTCACCGTACTTTCCGGTTTTCGTATATACTAAATATCTTTCGAAACACGATGTGTACCTATAGCATAACGATAAGTACAGCTTTCAGCTTACAGAAATCGCGCAATAGAAGCAAAACAACCAATGTACACCTATAAATAACCTCTCACATGCGGAACGAACAAAGTTTTTCGTTCAGCTTGTCACTATGAAAGAGCCATTGGCGGGAGACCTGAAATATTGAAAAAAAATAGAGATTTATAATTTTAATGAAGATTTAGACTCACCTAAATGAAATGACACAAATCAAGTCTTACAAACACGGGAATGTATTTTTATGTGTGTTTTGTTTTGAGTAAGTATGCTCCTAAGATCGAAAAACGAGTCAGGAAAAGGTTCCAACCTGGCTGGTTTAATAGAAAAATTACTGAGGCAATAAAACAGAAGAACATTTTCTGAGCCCAGTATGTATCGACAGGCCAGGAATAGAGTAACCAGACTTTTAAGGAATGCAAAAAAGAATTACTCTCATAACTCAATATCCAAAAATAAGGGCAATTCCATAGCAATTTGGCATCTTCTACGGAATGCTCAATCGAATAATACAAATATGAAGAATCGACAGTCACCAAATCTTGTAATAGTACAAGGAAAGGAAATTGAAGGTACCGAGGAGGTTGCAAATGCTTTCAATGACTTCTTTACCTCGGTTTCAGTTCAATAAGTAACATCAAATACAAATAATGTCTCCCATGACCTTGATTTTACTGCATTGCATCAATCAATACGTTTCTAAGAATGTGCCAAATGAAAAATTCTTTGACATCCCGGAAATCTCACAAAATTTTTGTATTAAAGTTCTTGAAATCGCTAGACTCAGCTAAAGCAACTGGTCTTGATAATATTAGTGCCCGCCTTTTGAAAAGTAGTGCGGATGTTATTTCTCAGAGCATATCTAGTATTATATATTTAAGTATCAAAACTAAGGTCTTCCCTAGAAGTTGGAAACAAGCTAGAGTTAAACCAATTTTTAAAAGCGGATCTGCTCTTGATGTTTCAAACTATAGACCGATTTCGATATTACCAGTACTATCAAAAATTTTAGAGAAGCATGCATGTGCATGATGCCTTATTTACTTATCTGAATGAATTTAATCTGCTTAAAGTGGCCCAGTCTGGATTTAGAAAAAGGCATTCTTATGAAACTGCCCTTCTAAAACTAAAAATTGAGGATAAATGGATGGAAGTAATTGATTCAGGATTCTGTGTTGGTACTGTTTTTCTGGATCTGAGAAAGGCTTTCTACCTCGTTATTCATGATGTATTGATTCAAAAGTTACGTATTTATGGTATATTAAACAGTTCCTTACAGTGGTTTCAGTCATATTATGTCAGAGAGAACACAGCGCTGTCAAATAAGTGGTGTTCTCTCAAATCCTCAGAAGGTTGTATGTGGAGTACCAGAGGGTTCGATTCCAAGACCACTGTTATTTTTAATATACATTAATGATATGGGTCTGTCGTTAAGACATTGCATGTACGACATGTATGCCAATGATATCACATTTTACGTAATGGGTAGGAATATTAATGAAATCAATGATAAATTAACTGCTGATATGTGTGCCATAAGTGAGGTGAACAAAATGGTAATGAACACAAATAAAACTAAAACCATGTTGCTAGGATAACAACAGAGGCTGTCAAAGTTCATAGAAAATGGAACACTATCTGTTGAGGTAAATGGTTAAAAATGTTGAATCTGAAAAAATTCTGTGTGTATATATTGATCTAAATATCATGGAATTCCCACATTAATTATGTTTATTCATTGATCAGTTGCAGGATAGCTCTATCAAGGAGAATCAAGCCTTTTATTGACAAAGATACATGTATACTATACTATACAGGTTACATCCTGCCAATATTAGATTATTAATAATAATATAACAATATTAATTGCATTTATATGGCGCCTTTTACGTGGGACCCACATGTCAAAGCACTTCACAATCATTACCCCTGGTCATTGGTAACTTGTCAAACCCACATTATGTAGTGCAAATCCCTTGCTGTTCGTACCCGACACACTGAACGGTACTGCCACTTCATCGTGTCCTCTGGGGGACTTCCCATAGGAGCAGCCACATACAGCGCATCACTATATGCAAGTTACCTCACAGGTACCAATTTTAACCTCTGGGTGGAGAGAAGCAATCGAGATAAAGCATCGTGCTCAAGAACACAACATAATGACCCAGGTGGGAATCGAATCGGCAATCCTTAGATCACAAGTCCAACGCCTTAACCAATAGGCCACCACGCTCTCTTATTGTAGTGCTATATGGGAGAACTGTAGCAAGGGAAATATGGAAAAAGTAATTTGTCTGCAAAACAAGCAGCAAAGGCAATTTTTAATGATAAACAAACCCTGCAAAATTCTCATCATTTTCTTGACACATTAAAATGGCAAACAATGAACAGGCGTATCCAAGAAAATCGGTTAATAATCTTATGAAAATGCCTAAATGCACTGGCACCTGAATATTTGAAAGAGCTTTTCCAGTTCACAAGGGATGCACTTTCATATAGTCTATGTTAGAGTTAGAGTTAGATGAGGTTTTACGGCTCAGTTTCTAACCAATTGGTTTAAGTCGGGCCGGCCACGGCCTTTTCCCCAGTTGCGGCTCACTGACTTCATATAGTCTAAGATCCGCAACCTCAAATTGTCTCTTTATAACAGGTGGTAAAACAGAGTATCATAAAAGAAGATTTTCCTGTTTGGCTGCAAAGGACTGGAATATTCTATGAAGTTCAGAATGTAGGGATGCTAAAACTCTGGGTTGTTTTAAACGTCTTATCCATGAAATCATTTAACCCCTTTTATTTATTTATTATTTTTTTTTTAATTTTTTTACTTTTGGTTTGAAATCTGTTTATGGTTGTTTTACGTTTTTGCTATTTTATGCTTTACACGCCACTTTTTATGTTTGATCTTATTTTATTTTCATCTCCTTTTTAATTTTTTTTTGTGAACTTTGATATGTTGTATATCTTTACTTTTTACTTTTTTCTTTTGTTTGTAATCAGGGCCTCGGGTTAGATTAGCTTTTTTAGCTAACCGAGTTTCTCAACCCTGTTTTAAATAAATAAATAGCGTAAGCCGTTGAGAGACACTACGCAGACTAGTAGAAAACAATGTGTCAAAATAATCGACTTCAAGTACTGTGCATGGCGGGGGAAGTTGTGCTGATCGGAATCTCACTCAAAACTGAAATGCAGGAACCTACAGTCGTTTTGCCAGTTCAGCATCGGGGGGGGGGGGGGGATTTACATAGGTATTCCCTTCGGAAAACCCATATAGATGTCATCGATTACAAACTATACTTAGGGTAATACAAGTGCTACCTTAGGGGTCTTTCACGTTTCTCATCACAGGCCCTTGTATACTTTTTCAAGTGTAACAAATGACAATTTTTCTGAATATACATTTTTCACACTTTAAAAAGTCACGTTCTGAGGGGTGGAAACGGGTCTGAAGAAGTAGTTCTGAGTTCTGCACTCTTGTGAAGATGACGAAAAATGGATAACCAATTGAATAAAAAAATTCGTATTATGGAGACCTGAGGTCAATTACAGCTTCGGGTACTGCAATGGATTTGGAAATAAGTGGCGCAGTCATGTAGAAGACAAAGCAAAACATGCAGCACTGTACATGTGTTTATGTGTGACATACTATAGTTATAAATTTAAAGAATGACTCGGAATCTTTCTATAGATACATGACTTTCTTGGTTAAATATATAGACGTGCAGAAGACTGAGAAAGGTAAGAACATGCTAAGGACTAAAGCAAATAATATCAGCATTCACGACGCCTGTAATCAACAACTAAAGAATGATTTGAGCTTGCTACTCCGTTCCCAATCCTTGGGTTACATTCCGATGCCTTAGCCTATTGTTTAACACGCTCTTAAGAACAGTATATGTAACGGTTGTGAATCCATTAACACCAAATTCTCACATTAGTTTTTTTAATGTGTCACATTCTTGTCTCGAGACATGCATATCATGCATGATATCATGTCACAAGGTAAGGGTTAAGGAAGAGACATGAAATAAGGTTACGGTAAGATAGTCTCGAGACTTGATGTCATGCATGATATCATGTGAAGATTGGGTGTCCATTAAAATGTGTAGGGTAAATGATGCATACGCTCAACCAGCTGCCATAAGATGATGTTGTTTGTTGTGCAATGAAGAGTAATGAAAGACTTCCTTCCCTCTCTCAAGGTAAAAGAGGGGGAAAGAACGACACGGAAACGTAAACCAATTTCAGTTAGACATCGAGGAAAGCAACATGAACAGATGTGAAGGCCACTTTATCAGTACTACCGAATTTTCACGCGCTGTAAAGTTGTAAGAAGCATATACCCATTCCTTGCTCTTCCGGACCAATCACAGACATAGTTCAGAGTTGAACAGTGTTCAGCTTTCATGGATTTATAGTGCTAACTGAAGTATGAACCAGGCCAAATTGCAATGGAGGAAAAGCGCGGGAAGAGAGTGAAAGAGATATTGCTTTACATCACCATTTAAGTACGCGAGTCTTGTCATATTCTTTTATTTCAAGGTTTGCGCTGGATTCATGTATCTCTTCGATGGCAGCCGTAAATTCGTCATTACCTTTAGACACCCATAGGATTTTAAGTGACGATGAGCAATTTGAAATTATTTTTAAAGTGGCAGAATTTACCTGCTCACATCCTATAACTATCAACTCACGGAGGTGGGTTAAACTCTTCAAAACAGATTGAAGCTCAACGTCTCCTATACGTAAACAATCACTAATATTTAGACTTTGCAAGCCTGGCATAGATCTACTTATTTCCTGGAGGCATTCGTTAGTCAAATTGAAACAACCACCGAGATTTAATTTCTTGAGTTTAGGAAATTGCATACCATTCATTTTAATCTTGGCCAAGTAAGAATTTATTCCAAGCTGGAGTGCTTGTAACTCTTTAAGTCTACTAAAGAGGCTTAAGTCAATTTGATTTGACAGGTCTCTCTCTGTTACCTCAGCACCTGTCTTTTCGAATGCCAAACAAAGTGACGTAAGTCCTGGAAAACATGTAATTAGTTTTAAAACAAAATCGGAGTCTTGAAATGTGAAAATGCCGGTTAATGAAAATTCTTGTAAATTTGGATGAACTTCAGAAAACGTTAAACTAGTACGGGCGATTAGGACTTTCTGAATGTTAGTATCTCTTATCATTAACCACTTTGGTTTTCCATCACTTGCTGTTCTAAACATTACTTGCACATACCGATATCTTTTGTGTTCCGGTATAAGTTTCGGTTCTTCCATGAACTCCAGAAAAGGACATTGACCAATTTCTACAGAATGAACGCATGGTAAACCCTGCAAAATGCAATCAAGAGAACCTTGTTTGACACTTAATGGAAAAGAAAGGCGGTTTAAGGATGGAGTTGCTGAAACGAGAGATGATAAACTATTTCGTGTGAGCCACCCATTAGTACTGAAACCAAGGCGTAGGTCTAGCGAGTTTACATTGATATCAGATAGCTGGTTTACATCATTCACTTCCGAAACAGAATGCAGGGTAACACTCAGAAATCTAACTTCTAATTTAGGAACCCCGCGTAGCACGCCTAGAAAACGTGCCAGACGGATTTTATTTTTGTCAGAACTGAGCCACCAAAAGGACAGGGGACAATCATACTTTTCAGAAAATAATCTTAGAGTAGAAATTGGTATCTGGTTACCACCATGAATAGAAATAGCGAGTCCTTGTGTGCTGCTTTTTTCACTTAAATCAGCAGAATCAATTTTTAGATGCTTAACAACTTGTGGTAGAATCATTAAATACTCTATCTCCTCCGGACCAGTAGTAGTTGACCCCAGGTTGAGAATTAATTTTGACAAGTTTGTCAGTACACCAAGCATTTTATCTCTGATGGTGTCCTTTCGAAGGAACGAAAATAATTTGTTCACATACATGTCCACAGTCTGTATGTTCGGACAGTTATTAACAATATCAAGGAAGACTTCTGCACTCGTTGAAGTGAATGCCCCCATTTTAATTGCAGTTACATGGTCAGTGATGCTCTTGTATCCACTCCAATTTCGAACTTCATTATAAACTTCGTCAGAAGTGTCATAAATAAGAAGGTTACGTATTTTTCGACGACCGATGCCCTCCAGGTCCTTTGCAGGTGGTTTAACTCGATCGTCACAACGTAATTGGAAAATAACGTTTTGGTTTATGGAAGGGTCGATAGAAGCTTTGTACCACTTTTTGCACACCAAGGAGGCACCTTTCTTGTCATCCCATCCCAGGTATTGGATTATATGGGATATTATCTATTAAACAAGAAAAGAGAAGTGTAAAAGTAAAGAAGATTGAAGCTAAATTTGCCCACAAGAAAAATTTAAAGGCTCAGTTTCTTCATCCAAAATTCTCCCAACCAAGTCAACTTCTACCCCTTCTCTACCGCATCAAGAATAAGATCTGTCTATGGCACCTCTCAGACAAAGGTAGCATGAACTGAGTTAAAGTGTGGAAGGCCATCATTGAGTTCACACTACTGTATGTAATTTTAATCTTACATTCTCCTGTATGTTATGCAATGCAGACTTCACAATATCCAAATTACACGGATAAGTACGAGTTTTCATTGACCAATGAGAGTGGCTTTTACTTGAAAGGTCTGGTGACATGAAATTAACATAGTTGGATATTTGACGTAAAAAAGTATTAAAACTTAGAAAATAGCCACTATTCTCATTACAATCCATCAAATATTGACCGTTTTACAGGGTTATTTCTATTTGACATTTGTATTATGGTAAACAGGAGCTAAATATGGAATTTGATACGTCAAAAGGGAATCACAAAATAAATTTAATGTTGCCCTTTCAAAGACAGTTACAAAGTTTAATTGTCTTAGGGGATTTATTTTGGAAGTTAAAGTTGTCTTCTTGAAAAATATCCGTAACACTCACGAAAGTTTGAACTGTCTGACAATTAGTTAAAGAGATAAGAAGTGCCAGCACAATGCAAAACGCAATGTGCATCATTATTTTTGCACATGCATGGCAAAAGCTTATTTCAGAAACAGTCCAACTGAAAATATCTTGAGAACAGCAAAAGATATTGACATAATTCCAATTGATTTTTTCTTAGGGGATTATAACTACCAAGTAAAAGCAGATCTCTTTGGTGCCATGTCACCATAACTTGAATGTATGTCTACATTTTGAAATTACGTCAATAAAAGTGCATTTACCATATGCAAATTTAGACTCCGGCGATTTCTTAATATGTTTGGGGTGATTAAAGACTTACTTGAATATAAATACCAAATGCTGAAGCAAATGAATCTTTCATGCATGGTGCAATCAGGGAGGTGTTCCTAAAACTTTCCTTGTGCAATATACTAATGTTCCAGACGAATTATCGTCAAATCAATCTTCATTGTGTACGATACCAAATTAGTTGGGAATACTTTAAGCCTTATATAAGAAAGAAAACATTGCAGCATTGACCGCACTCTTGGGTTATAAATTGCCATAACAGAGGCCCGTCACACGATAGCAGAGCGTTCGTGATTGCCATTCTGGGCGTAACAACTCATGGGCAATGCGGAACAAAACGAGGGGCGCGCTACGCAGTGACATGAGAAAGTAACTTATGGTAAACGTACCTCGATCGGTAATTTGTCCATGCTTGGTGATGTATCCATGTTTGGTGGTGAATCCAAATACACACGGAATTTCTAAGAGATATTTCTCTAAGATAGAAGAAAAAGTACGTTTAAAATTATGTTTTCTTTGGAAATTTTAAGAATGAAAGGCAGTAACTCTTCTAAATGGTTTCGTTCATTTGGGGTTGCCATACAGCAATAGATGCACACACATGGTCCACGTGTTGCTGAGGAATCTGTGATTTCATGCTATCCGCTGTTAACGTTCCAAAGGAGTAATTGTTTTGGCTAATTAAAATTCGATTGTTTTTCGAGTTTGAGATTGACGCAAATTTCTTGTATCTTTCTTTAATAATCGACCAGAGTCTTAGTGAAAGCCACTTTAGGAATGCCCTCAAAGGAGAACCTGAAAACCAAATTTGATTCATTTACGTAATGCGGAAAATCCTACTTTGGGGCCATTGAATGTTTTTCATCATTTATAAAAGAGTACAAAGCTTAGTTTGGCGGAGCGGCAAATAAGCATGCGGCTTTTCAAAGACCCATATACGTGTTTCAATGTTCTTTCTGGGAGTTGGTCTGAACGCTCTGGAAGGGGGAAGTGATCTGAATAAAGAGCACTCTTCTGAAAATGATGAAGAAATGGTCGACCCTATAAGACAGAACCTTTGGATAATTACGACTTTGTGAACATTAGATTAAAGCATTATATCTTCTTTAAATGGCAGTGAATGTGTACTAACTTAATGAAAAATGTCATTTTTGATGTTAATTCACGACAGTCTAACTCGGTCTGCGACTTACCTCCTCTCGCTTTGATAATGCAGAGGGATGAATTTGTGGGTGGAGTGGATGGACTCTATGTAGCGGTAGCATGGGTCTCTGGAACAATTACTTTGCAAGCTGTCCTACAGAATGCATTATTGAGACACCTGCGTTCGACTTTTGAACTCGAAGAGAGTCAAAAGATAACAGATCTGTATAACAATATTTTACTTCATTTTACATGATAAAGAAAACAAACACGTGCTCAAAACGGGTGGGGGTCTCCCAATTCGCCCCTTGCAACATTAAATGGTGGGAAGGATTTTAGTTCCAGCTAGTGGTGTACCTCGGTTATTGGCATCCTGGGCGGCTCCTTCTTTTGAGATCCGTTGCAAGGGAAACCCTCCTGAGGGAGGGGTCAAAGGGAATTTCTTTGCAAAATGGTACTGTCTTTTGCAAAGTTTTGAAGATATTATATATATATATATATATATATATATATATATTGCAAGATTCAGTGAGGTTTTAGTGAGGTTTTTGTTTGCTATTCTGGGGCTAAGTCTAAGGGGTGGGGACAGGCCCGTAACCAAGGGGGGTATTTGGGGGCCAGGCCCCCTGTTCCTTGACTTGGCCCCCTGCTCCGTCTGCGGGCATGATAGTCACGTCCCTGTGCAATAGCACACTTTCAAATTTTGATATTTTCCTCAACACATAAAGTGACAAAAGTTGCCAATAGATTCCCAATCCCCACTGGTTACTGCGTCTTGGATCAGAACAATGGGACCGTGGGACGTGGTATGGCCGCACAGGCCAACACTGTCAACACTTGAGGAGTTCTCACAACGTAATGAGTTTCTTGCATCCTCAGTTATCTGGTTATGTTTCACACATATATCACACATATGTTTCACAGTGCATATATTGTCATGTCTGCATGAACGAAACTTTTTGTTTTCGTTGGGTTGGGCTTACTATTCCGACAAGTGAAGGCTCGAGGGTATTGTGAAACTATTGCAATTTTAAGAGGAATAGAAGAGACTGACTTATCCCCTGACAAATTGCAGTTGGTTACGTATGAACCATCAATGCTTAGGCTACATTTCATAGGTTATTTCTTGCACATTTTGAATGGGAATATTACTGGCTGTTATTCTTTTTTTGACTAGTAGTCAGTTAGTCACATATCTGGCCAAATATCTGCAAACAAAGAGGGAACTTTGAATTTTAATGACCACCAGAACCTGACAGCTTATCATATGTCTCAGATTACATAATCACAGCTGATTAATAGTATCCCAAAAATCACTTCTCCCCCTTTCCATGACACAATGACTACCCATCAGAGCTACACATATTATACCATCGTATTTAGAGGTATACCTATCCTGGTTTCATAGGCTCAATAATGTGGTTTGTGGGTCACAAGAAGGCATGTGAAAATTAAGCTCATGGTGTGAGGGTTCTTAGAAATTATGGAACCAGCAGAAAATCAGAAATTTATATTACTGAATCACTCCCCAAAACTCAGATAATGTCAGTACTCTCTAAGTCTATATCCTAGCCAGTGGCATACACGGGGTAGGGAACATTGGGCCATGCCACCCCCCTCACGGATGCCATATTTTTTTTTTTTTTAGTTTCTAAAAATACGCAAATTTTGTAAAACAAATTTTACTTCAAAAGGTAGCATATGTGGCACCAAATTGCATGTAAGGACACCAAATTTTTCAAAAAATTTCAAAGGGGAAGGGGATATCCCTTCCCCTTAGACCCTTTTCCAGGCTGACAATCACACAACATGTACTGCATGCTCCCCTCCTTTGAGAGAAATCCTGGGTGCGCCACTGACCCTAGAGTAGCTGTTTGTATGTTTTCAATGACTTGGTGAGATATTCTGTGAAAATTTATGCTTCTCCATTTAACCAAAACTTATGGCCCCCTGAGCTTGGTTTGGCCCCCCTGCTTTCCAAGTCTGGTTACAGGCCTGGGTGGAGATGACATGGATCTATCATAGATCCGATAATAAAACCGTGCATTTGAAAAATTAGGGCATAATCGAAAGTTGGGGTTATTGGGTAAGAGGTCCTGCCTTCACCCCGTGGTCGGACACTAGCAGATACCAACATATCCTAGCCTAACCCAAACAAAAGTGCAGTACTGAAAAGGGCAACTAAAAGTAACTTGAGTCTACGAAATGATGAAGTCTGTTAACCCGCCTAGCCTAAAGTACGTTGGCTACCTGACCTATCCTTGCCCAGTGAAATCGGCTAGCCCAGCAAGCTGGTTGTTAGGCTATAACCACTAGCTTAAGGCCTAACCGTAGGCCACCAAAAGAGGCGAAAAGAAAGGAATGAAAATGGAGGATGAAGATAAAAAAAGGGAAATAATAGAGAGTGATGAATAAAACAACGACTAATGGGCCACTAAACCAACCACACAATTGAGAAATCTGATTTTTTTATCTGATGTTAAAATCTGAAAAGGATGGCCCTGTCACGAAAGACCTTAGCCCTTGACCAGAGCTGTTTGTTTCCGTTACACTCATGCAACACACACATCCCTGTTCAGGGACTAGACAGGCCTATGATGGGGTCAAGGCCATGACCTACTTTTCCTAGACTTAGACCTACCTTCAATAATCTCTGCTGGAACAAATCTTTGTTAGCTGTGGTGCCTGCTACGCCAAAAAACAGAGTCGTTACAATTTACCCAACCTTTTCTCTGCACCATAACTAATGTCACGGCACCGCAACTACTTTAGACGTGTCTTGTTGAATGGGCTAGGCACCGCAACTTAGAAGTAGGCATTAGCTTACTCGTTGCATTCTCACGTACCAATCCTACTTAAATTATAATATTAGCTATAGTGCGTATAATATAAACACAGCTAATGGGCAACTTTTTGGAGCAGGGAGTTGCTATTTGTCAAATAGCACTTGAACTTTGATTTGTCTACCGATCGGATAGGCGCGAAGTCTACTTTACACGCGCTTGCGAAATCTACGTCCTGCGTGCTGTGTGCTTTACAGGGTTGATGCCAGTTTTTCCAAGCTAAATTTGAGAAAATTAGAGGGGAAAAAGGCCAAAATAGGCCAAATGGTGTTTCCATCAAGTTGATGGGTTATTATCGCTTTTGAATAAACTAGACTATGCAAAAAGTAGTCTATATATATTTTGTTTCTGATCAAAGAACTTTATCAAGAACAATAACGCATGTTACATGATGGTGATGGAAAAACGTGACGTTTCACGTTTATCAACTCTCAGGAAAAGTCAAGCCACTGACAACACTGTTACGGATCAGCATTCATGCACACTTTAAGTCTGAACTACGATAACGAATGTTACGATATAGGCCTATCACATACTACAGCACTGTCACTGATGCAGCTGTGAGGCATGTTAGTATTCTTTCACTGTTATACATATATTTGTGATTGCTATGGAATTGCGCGGTGCAACAACGCGGGTCAGTGCTTGGACTCTTTGTACAGTTTTTCTCATGTCATTGGCATTGTACGTAACAATTTTCCAAAATAGGCCAAAAAATAGTCCAAATCGCATTTGGCCTGCAGTTTCAAATTTCATAGGCAAAACAATTTCAAAATAGGCCAAAATTCGCGTTTTTGGCCTGTAATAGGCCAAACTGGCAACCCTGGAGCATTATTGTTTTGCCGCCAAAATGACGTCACGAGACGTCAATACATAAGTTCTGGAGGGAACTGTCTCATTACAGATGCGAAAACAACTTCAGAATTTATTTACATTTTATAAGGATTGACATTCGTTGAAATACACACTTCTGTAATGCTGGTACATAGTTTGGAGTCTTGTATCAAATGGCGTGGTTCTCTGTTGCAGATCTCGGAGGAGGCTCGGATTAAGTGTTTTACAAGTCCTAAGCTCTAGGTTCAACCGTAGTTTTGGAGAATACAACTTCTTCGCCCCTTTTTGATTCCTAGCCGAAGGAGGGCAAAGAATCTATGCGATAGTGATGTCGTGTGTATGTGTGTGCATGTGTGTATGTGTCGCTTTGCTTGTAAACAGGATATCTCAAGACAGGCCTAGCAATAACCGACGTACAGTTTTCATATTTGGTTTACAGATTTTTCATGTTAGAAGAAAGAAGCCTATTGCTTTTTTTGGTGGAGGTCAAAGGTCATTTTAGTTCACCAGAGATCAAAAACCGAAAACCTTGTAAACACGATATCTCGAGATAGCAATGACCGACACTTTTCATATTTGGTATTGATTTGTCATGTTCAGGGAAAAATCCCTATTGTTTTTGGTAAAAGTCAAAGGTCATTTTAGTTCACCAGAGGTCAAAAACCGAAAACCTTGTAAACATGATATCTCAAGACAGGAATGCCAGACACTTTTCTTAGTTGGTATATAAATTTGTCATGTTGAAAGGAAGAATCGTACTGTTTTTGGTGGAGGTCAAAGGTCATTTGAGGTCATTAGAGGTAAACTGCTAAAACCTTGTAAATGGCTTGTAAACATGATATCTCAAGGTAGCAGTAATGGACACTTCATATTCGGTATACAAATTTGTCATTTTGAAAGGAAGAATACTATTGTTTTTGGTGGAGGTCAAAGATCATTTGGGGTCACCAGAGGTCATAAACTGAACTTTGTTAACACGACATCTCAAGGGAGGAAGCACAGACAAATCTCTTCTAAGAATTTTTTTCAGTTTTTCAGCTTTTTGTGGGGTTCAAAGGTCATGTGAGGTCAACAGGGGTCAAAATGTGAACACACCATAGAATGGTAAGAAGGATAAATTTGAGGAATGAACCTCTGTGTAACAAAACATCCCCCTTTCGGCAAGGAATCACTTAGCCTTTTGGTTTTCTGATTCTGTCTATGCAGTTCTGTGCGCAATGCTTATATACTGAGCTTTTTGGGAAATCCGATGTTTTTCAGTTTATCGCCCCCTGCAAATGTTCCAAGCCTGTAGCCAAGAGGGCAGGGAAACCCCTGGAAAAATGTTTGCACCCGCCCTAGATAAGTAAAAATTAGTCTACCCATTACCTGAATGCATTTTGGTATATCTCACCCCCTAAACATATTCCCCTAAGCTAGCTAAATCGGCCCTTTCAGTACCTTGTCTGACTACGGGCCTAATGTGTGTAGCTTCCCCATGTGTGCCATCCCTACATCACCGTACCATCAACCCGAGTGAGGAATGATTTACACGGTTATACTTCCAGTTGAGTACATTGTAAAAACATTGTTTATGAATTAAACACTTTTCTACACAATTTTTTGCTCCCCTTTTGGAAACACGTTTAAAGTCTAAACATGTTCAGGAATTAAACACATGATGTTTAGGAATTAAACACGCAGTGTTTAGGAATTTAACATGAGTGTTTAGGATAGAAACATGTTTCCAAAGTGGGGGCAAAAAATGTGTTTAATTCCTAAACACGCTTTTTAGAGTGTATATTTTCTTCCATTTCCTAAGGAATAAATTACCTCCTTGACTTAAAATGTGATCCGTATTAAAACATTCCTCCCATAGTCTACACCCAGGTGAAGACTGAAACTTAACTCCAAACGTTTACGAAAAATTTGAATTTCTTTAAGTTGTTGTGTCACACTTAAGCATACCTTGTGTGAGTATGTGTACATCGTCTTGGCTTAACTGGTCCGTTGTGGAAGGATAAAGGCACAAATAATGAAACAAGGTACAAAGATATAGTTCGTGTGTTGTTGCACGTAGTTATTTGTTATCTCACAAATTTGCTTTAAAATTATTTATCTCCTTTAACCTACATCCCAAAAGAGATGTTAAGCAATGGGACACTTTCTGCGGTCGTTTTATAAATACGTTTAAACAACCTGAAACATAGTTGCAGTTAAAGATTAAATGCCTATGTTTAGTACAAAACATGACTTAAAACAGAACGTTTAGTAATTTGACACGTTTAGCACTAAAACATGTTTAGTTAGTGAACGTAAAAACAAGGACTTCGGACGAGCGTCTAAGATTGCCAGGGCCTAGACTTCCTAGCACTTAGATTTGGGCATTTTACGGGAAATTCTGGCCGTTGTCAGGCACATTTGATTTGAGTAGTTTCAAAGAGAAACCTTCAAACTGAAATTTCTTGAAGGCTGTTACCCTTTTACCAGCGACTCCTTTGGCTTTTGTAATT
Organism: Holothuria glaberrima; assembly: GCA_009936505.3. Taxonomy (NCBI): domain Eukaryota; kingdom Metazoa; phylum Echinodermata; class Holothuroidea; order Aspidochirotida; family Holothuriidae; genus Holothuria; species Holothuria glaberrima. The sequence goes on along the minus strand of WURT03645497.1, from coordinate 2,580 downwards.
AGTATCTTTCATTATGTTACAGAACATACAGATGGCATTCTCAAAATAAACAAAAGTGTAATTTTGCATAAATTGAAATCATTAACAAAATTGTTGTCACACGATTTAGAAGGAGCCATTCATGAATTATAGGATACCCGGGTATACTCATTAAATTTTTGGTGACCGCGTTTTCCCTTTAATCTCGACCGCTGCCAGCCAAGCAAACTAAACTTGCAGGAAAATACTACGTTTTGTTTCACAGAATATTTTCATATATTTTTAAAGCAATACATACAGAGTGATAGCTAATGCATAATAAGTCAGTATGATAACAGTCTCTTAAGAAATAAGTTTCTCACAGAAAGACATTGAGTTATATTGCTGCTCAAGAAAAATCTGTTTGCCAGAACAGAAAATCAAAAGATACAACTTCCGAAACTTGTAATGCATAATATTTTAAGAAAATAAATCTATTGCTAGAATTAATTGTCATGTTTTATATTCATTCATAATTGCTTTTTAGTTGTTCAATTGCCGTTACTTATTTTACAATTATATACATTCTAAGCATTGAGTTCCATATTCGTTGTACAAACTAGAAATCGTTGTCCCACAAATTTCACTTTAAGTAATAATAACCCTGAACTTATTCATTAATTTCAAGCACACTCATTTGCAGTATGAAACCTGTCAAAAAAGTTCAATTATAGTATATGAATATATACAGTTAATAGAGATTAAAAATTGTCATGTTAACTTGGTGCATTTTAAACTCAAGATTTTCCTCAAGCGAAGAACTGGAGTGCTATTTAATGGAATTTTCTGAAGACGTCATTCGTCCAACGCCGGAGACTGCATGTGGAAGGACTTTTAATTCTGGAACTATTTGCTCAAGATGCACTCCCATATTGCCAAAAGAAGACAAAAATGAAAACTGAGTCAATCAAAATGCGAAACCTACCGCATGATAAGTTGTCGAGATGAGACTTCACTCTAAAAACGTCCGGATAAAATTTGAACCTTATCCGGATCGGAGGAGCACCGACACAAATCCGTGTCGTTTGTAGTAATCAGATTTGGATAAAAATAACCCAATCCGGAGCATTTTTTACCCAAATCTGATGAAATAATTGATCCAGATTTTGGGTCGGTGCCCCTCCGATTCGGAAGTTTTAGAGTGATTCTTCACATCTCTTCATTTGTCATTAAATGAAGTTGAAACTCTTAGTAAATAAAAACCCGGAAATGCACAAAGAGCCAAAATAACGGATCGGCAGATGAAGTATGCTGCTATGAATTTTGATTTGTACCCGTCATATTGAAAACTTAATGGGCAAGCCACGAAAGAAGGCGCAAAACCAAGTAAAACAAACAAAAATCAAAAATAAAACTCAACTATTAAAGCTGATGGCTTCGATTAAAGGGGTTTGCCAGGGACTAAATTCAATGCTTGCAAAAACACAGAAAAGTTTTTTTCTGATTTAGGAGGTAAAAACGGCATCTCAATAGCACGTAGCGTCTGGAAGATACTAATTTTTAAATAAATGTAATTCTTAAAAAAGATACCGAGCATGATGGGAAATGACACTGCTGTAAGGAATATTTAACAACTTTATTTGCTATACCCTACATATGGTCTAGTTTAATACTAAATCTACATGGACAGATATTCAAACTTTCCAAGAGTATTAAATATTAAGGATAAACAGGGCATTCAATTATTAAGAAAAACAAAAGGAATCTGAGTCAATGTGCCCACTTGACATTCTGTGACCTTGATGAGAACTGGAGGTATTTTTTTTTTAAAAAAGAAGCTAATCTTTAGAATGAGATATCTTTAGTTGGGAATACAGTATTGCTACGGGGTTTAAAAGACATGAATTGGAATTTTTCTCTCTTTCACATGAGACCCTTGTGAAATGTCACTGGTATAGGATATTCCTCTTATTCCTAAACGTATTGCGTTGGAATGGGGGCGGCAGTGTTAAAAGGCTTGGAAGCATCACTTCATTGACTTACTAGTTAAGTTTCCAAAATGGCACGGCGCCATCTATTGGAATTCGATCGTCACTTCGAAAACTGTGAGAAAAAGAAACTTCTGACAGCAATTATTGTGCAAGATGTATATTTTTGGCAAGGATACGTGCTAACTTCACTTCCACCCTGGCGAATATTTCTTTCAAAGTTTGGTTTTTATGATGACTCATTAGAAAAAAAACGACAGAAATTCATGGGAGAAATTAAAAGCGACAGCTGGCTGAAAAGGATAATGCAGTCACAGCAATTCGACTTTACTAAACCGTTACCCTAAGTGTCCTAATGCTTGAATAGCTGTTTGAAATCACGTGACATTAATTTTATGACTAAACTGTTGAATTCTTGCTGTATAATTCCTTTTTCCACGGTGAATATACAATATTTACAATTTTGAAACATAACAGAAGACATTTGTAAAGAAAAATAAAAAATTTTGAAAGATTAACCGATATTTCAAATTTGGGGTGACCTCTTAATCCCTTTGAAGAAAGTGTGTAGTACACAAAATCTCCACAATGTTGCTATGAAATAAAAAGCTAGCACTTACATAAACGGCATAAA